>CAIGQV010003909.1:10989997-11002518 GCA_903798115.1 Danio jaintianensis | reverse complement strand
GTGTGTGTGTGTGTGTGTGTGTGTGTGTGTGTGTGTGTGTGTGTGTGCCTGAAGGCCCACAAGCTGTCTTACAGTATAAACTCTTGACTGATTAATCAGAAAGAAACACAAACATACACACATTGGTCAGCCATAAAACACAACATTTATATTAGAATATAAAAAAAACTGTCTAAAAATACCATGAAATAAACCTCTCATCCCTCAGCTATACGTACACAATCAAAAACACATAAGCGAGACCAACTGTTTGTACACCTCTCTTTCTTATTCTCCAGAGTGATGCTCTCTGTCCTCCATTAGACGGCAGATACATGCTAATCTAAATCTTTCAGTTTGCTGAAACCTCAGACTGTCACCACAGAGACACTAAACAAGACTGAACTTTCATTTGACCGCACATGAGATCTGAATTCACTATGATGTCTTTTTGTTTCTATCCCATATTTACTATATACTCTCATCCTATTCCACTCTGTTGCCTTAATTTTCTGTAAATCAATGTAAAAATATCAGTATATTAACAGTTGCCATAGGTTATGACTGTATTAGTGTTTAGAGTTTATTTTTGCTTTAAAACTGAATTATTTAAAATTGAGCTCTACTCTGAAAACTTTTTATACTGAAGAGTTACTTACTTATTTACTTTTTACCATTTATATCGAAGTTGATATTTAGCCGCACCACATTGGTGTTTCGTAACGTCTAGTTTTTATGAGGACCAGGACATACACACATACACTATGGACAATTTAGCTTACCCAATTCACCTACCGCACATGTCTTTGGACTGTGGGGGAAACTGGAGCACCCTGAGGAAATCCATGTGAAACTGAACAGTTAAAGTGACTTAAATATTAAGAATATATGTGAGGGTCAATTTTTGTTAATTGAGATTTATACATTTTCTGAAAGCTGAATAAATAAGCTTTCCATTTATGATTATTGTTTGTTAGGATAGAACCAAATTTGAAGGTACTTTACACAACTAATTGATTATTTGGAATAAAAATAAATAAATCAGGCAAGTTAGGGTAATTAGGCAAGTCATTGTATAACGTTGGTTTGTTCTGTAGACAATCTGAAATAAATATATAGCTTGAGGTGGCTAATAATATTGACCTTAAATGGTTTTAAAAAAAAATTAAAACTGCTTTTATTCGAGCTGAAAAATTCCTTGCTCTGTTAAATATAATTTGGGAAATATTTGAAAAAGAAAAAAAGAGCTAATCATTTTGACTTCAACTATATATATAGTTTCTAACACTACAATTCAAAAGTGTGAATAAATGGAAAACATTATTAATCACATGCTACAGGAACAGAATTGTTTTACATTGTACCATTAATACAGTAGCAAAAATACTAACAATCAAAAGGAATCCAAAATGTCTTGAGAATTTTTGCTTAGCTCCAGCATTGATGTAAAACTCTTTGACAGGATAAAAGCAGGCAGGGAACAATCAGGGTGGAAAAAGGAATAACATTAGGGAAAAAGAGAGCCACATAGAGAGAAAGTGATAAACGGGAAGTATAAGAGCGTGAGAGGAGCTTTTGCTGCAGGTTTTGATTTATTCATATCTGACCATTAACCTAGAAATGCTATGTTGTTTGTAGGTTTGAATGTGTGTATGTGAGAGAGAATGAGTGTGTGAGGCTTATGGAGAAAAAAAAATATGGAGGGAAGCAGCAAACGATGAGCTTCTAGTCAAATGAAAGCGAAGATGAAGAGTGAGCAACAATGAGAAGAAACTAGAAAGATAACAATTGAGAGGAGAAGAACGAGGAACAGGAAGAAAATCCAAGCTCATTGAAAAGCACCAACAATACGGACTGATTTGTTCTATGGGTTTCCCCTCTTTCACATTACTGACCCAGTTTTACCCATAATCCTCCTGACGGCCATGACATATCTTTATACTTTGAACTGTATCCAATAAGATTAGGGCAATAGATGGCAAATGTGGCTTACATCCAATCAGAGCTGTGAGAGCTTAAAGGGTTACTTAACCTACAAATGAAATTTCTGTCATTTACTCACCCTCATATTGTACCAAACCTCTGAGGGGATATACACAATATATTCAAGTTTAATTTGTGCTTTACAAAAAAAACATCATTAAGTTTAAGTCTTCTAAAGCCATACTGTAGCTTTCTGTGAAGAATATGGTTTTCAAATCATTATAAACCACCTAGATGACTACTTTGATTAAAACTTTTATTTTGCTCTTTTTCCCAGTAAAAAGGAAAGTCTGGTATGGTTGAAATGGGGATTTGCTTTGTAATAATGCAAAGTGCTGTGTAAGAGTCATTAAAAACATGCCTCTATCAACATTACCAACAAAAGTGCAATAGTGTTTGATGCAGTTTCATATAGGTAAAACAGTTTTGGTCTTTAATAATGGTGCAGATACTGTAAACTGACTACCACAAACCATTGTAAACTTCTTCATACCATCTGAAAGGGAAACTCCTACAAACACAGCCACAAAAAAGTGTAAACATCTTTAGTAAATGTTGACAGTAGATTTTTATTGGTAAAAGGGGGTTTTGTGCTGACGCAAGCTGTTAGTTAATCTGGTTGTAACAGTGGTAGTTTTATCGGTGTTGCCAGGGTCATGGTTTTCCCGTGCATAATTGATCGTTTTCAGTCACTGTGCGGACACCTGGCAGGCAAAAAAAGGGCAGTAATGGCAGCTACACTGGGATCTCCATAGAAATGCAACACAAACCGGTCATATTTCCATTTGTTTCAAGTTACGAATATTTGGATCATATATCAACAGAACAGAACCGAGATATAATCACAAACTGTAAATTGTGGGCACTTGCAATCCATAAACTGCACCCACAACCATTTTTCAGTCATTTAAAACCGTCATGTCCCTGTCAGAGCTCCAGATCTTACATCTAACGTTATCTTTTGGAAATTCAACAGTGTCTGCTTTTATATTTGGTGTCAGTTTCTTTTGCTTAGATTAATATTTGATGGTAGGAAAAATCTATTCGTTTACTTATGCTATTTATACTTTAATTGCACTTGACCTGCAAATTAGAATAGAAACTGTATAAAAAGCATACAAATGCACTGACAGTCATTGGTACTATGTTATGGGTAAATGACGCTACAATTCAGCACAAATCCACAAATTTCTCCTTTCTGGCTGTTCTTTCTCTGAAGGAATTCTGTAGAAGGACAGCTCAGATGTGTCTCCTCGTCGGTTAGTAATGCTAAACCTTTTTGCACACAATTATCTGGCTTTTTGGGTTAAAAAAGAGAAATTATACAACCCGTGACTTGGCGGTCAGCGTGAGAAACTAATGTCTTGACCGCCAGGGGGGCAATCCCTAATGGTGTGACGACACTTGAAAACTATTAAAATGCAGTTGCGGGAAAACATTTGGTAACATTTGGCTACCAAAATTATTATTTCATTTCATTTTATTATTTCAAATAAAATTAAAACTAAATAGTTTCTTTTTCAACAATGATCCCGGAATACATACCTGGCAGCCCAAAGGCTGACACAAGTGAGCGAGTAAAACTGTCTGATGGCACATCAATTTCAAACACAATAAAGCATTAGGCTTTTAGTGCCACTCATTGGCCATTTGATTTCCAAACATATGTGCATGAACTACCATAGCAAAACATTACCACAGTTAAATTTACCCGTTTCTAAAAAAAAAAGAAAAGAAGAGCATGCCTTTTAACACCATTCACTGGATGTTAGACATTGTGAAGCTGCCATGAACATGTGAGAAGATTTCTTTTTATGTTTTTTGGCAAAAATGTCAACAGGCATGTATTTTTGAGTAGGTCTCTTAACAGATCTAAGATGTATTCCATACTCTTCTAATCATTATAATACTATCTGGATAATTCAGATATAAACAACAGCGCTTGAAAATTATCAGAAGAAAAGTATGACATTTTACCACAAAGGGATAAAAACAGGAAGCTAAACTCACAAAGAAAGAACTGTAGTCTGAAATGCGGGAACTAATGACAACTCTAGCCAACACAAAGAGAAAGAAGTGTACTTGCTAATGTTTCTCACCCTTTTGCGTAGGTTGCAGGTGAGAAATAGATTTCTGGAGAAGGAGTTTGCAAAAGCTGTGTAGAAGTCCAACACTTTCAGCAAGGCTTCTCTCTTTATGATGTGAAGATCACAGTATGTTAACGCCCGAACATTGGCGCAAGAGTGGGCTAAAGTCGTCTCCTTCCAGAAGACATCACCAAACACATCCCCTTTACCTATAAGTTAGAGAAAGAACGAAAACATTAGAGAATATGCAAAGGGGTGATTTTAAAGACATTTAATAGTCGATGTGAGATCAGATTGCTTTAATTGGTGTCAATCAAATGTTTCTAGCAGGGTTGAGCAGCAGAATGATCAAATCTGACAGTTCAATTATATTCTGTTTTATACAGCTGGAGGCTGGAGATGACCTAAGCAGAACTATTTGATTGTATCAGAAAAAGTTACGCTTACTCTTCTTAAAAGAGGCAATCAACCTGAAAATGAATCAATTACTCACCCTCCTGTCACTCTGAATGAATCTGACACATATTTCCAGTCTTTTGAAGCAGAGCAATTAATTTGTGTTATGAAAAGACAATTAAAAGAATAGTTAAATACTTTTAAAAAAATAGTAATTTTAATTTGAATTGTTTTACATTTACTGTGTTATTTAATAACTACATAGTTTTTATGGTCATTAGTGGTTGGGAAAAAGTAGAACAGTGTGTTACTTATTTTTGTATGTATATGATATTGTATCTGCACAAAATGTTAATAAACAAAACTGAAATTAATTTGTCATTTAGGGCCATGCAGTGGCGCAGTGGGTAGCGCTGTCGCCTCACAGCAAGAAGGTCGCTGGTTCGAGCCTCGGCTGGGTCAGTTGGCATTTCTGTGTGGAGTTTGCACGTTCTCCCCGTGTTCGCGTGGGTTTCCTCCGGGTGCTCTGGTTTCCCCCACAAGTCCAAAGACATGTGCTATAGAATTGGGTAAGCTAAATTGTACGCATTGTATGTGTGTGAATGAGAGTGTGTGGGTGTTTCCCAGTGATGGGTTGCAGCTGGAAGGGAATGCGCTGCGTAAAACATATGCTGGATAAGTTGGTGGTTCATTAATAAAGGGACTAAGCCGAAAATAAAATAAATGAATGAATGAATGAATTTGTCATTTACTGACCCTTATGTTGTTCAAAACCTGAATTGACTTATTTCTTCTGCAAAACTCAAAACATGCTCCTTTTTTTTTGTACATCATAACTTTAAATATTGAATATTGATCTACTGTCATTTTCTGTAAATAAATGATGTCAATTATAATATTCTCATTAATGGAATATACTGTACATATTAATAGCAAATCCAGAGAACTGATAATAACTTTTTCAGATTTTCAAGTTTGTAGCGTAGGAGAAGAGATGACATTTGAAGACTTTTTTTTCTTCTTAAAGCTCTTTTCACACAGATGACATATTACAGATATTGGGCTGCAATCAGGGTGAACCACTTGAACTTTTTTCTCCCATACAAATTTTGGTAACACTTTAGCTTAAGTAACAATTCACAAAATATTAAACTGGCTTAAAACCTGACTATTACTAAGATATTAACTGTTTATTACACGTTTATTAGTATGATCTTATTTTACATCCCTAATCCTACCCAAAACCTAAACCCAACTACTTCCTTAAGAACAACTAATAAGCAGCTAATTAGTAGTTGAGCTGAAAGTCCTAGTTACTGGTTAGTTAGTAGGATAAATTGTACATTAAAATAAAGTGCGATTAAAACTTTAAATGGCTGTCTTAAGCCCTGTTCATATTATATCATTTTTTCCAGATTGTGGCAGGATTTGCTTGATGTATTGTAGGGTGTCACGGCACTTCATAAATAATTGGGTGTCGCGAGGCAATATTCAACACTTTCTTTGTTTCATTTTTTACTCTTTGTCCCCGACGGTTTCGGTCACATGTTTGACATTGAAGTACAGACTCTTTTCCATACACAACGTTTATAAATGGGAAACCGAAAAAGAGAGGGTTGACATACGAAATGGAAGAAGGTTTTGTGGAATTATAACAACAGTTTGCTTGCCTGTATAATGTATCACTGAGGGACTACCATGACAGAATAAAAAGATAAATGTTGGCAGTCAATAGCCAATGCGCTTCTGCAGCCCGGTGAGTACTGGAATTAGCATGTAAATTAAGTTCATTATGTGCTCATTCATAATGCGGTGTGAGAAATGTTATATGAAAGTATATTTAACTGGCTGTCTACTGAAAGTTTCACTTTTATTTAAATTTTAAGTAACATTAGCGTTTGTGATTTATTTACAGTCATTGCTAGAAAACCAACTTATCTACTTTCTTTTGTTCAGAAAACAAACACATATGGGGCAAACTGCTGTCTGTGGGAAACACTTGATCGACAATTACTAAGACATTTGCAATGTATTGCTTCTTGATGACGGAACGCACATCATAGACATCACGCAATTAGAGTATACCTGTACCACAATATGTGAAGATTTTATCTAGACAAAAATCACTAAATCTGACACAGTGACTGTAGCAACTGACAATAATAATAGTGTAGTCTGAAACTCCAAACTCAGCAGCGATGGCAATTTTATCAAAATTATCAGCCCTTTATTAATTATTAGCCCTCCTGTGAATTTTTTTTCTTTTTCAAATATTTCCTGAATTATGTTTAACAGAGCAAGGAATTTTTCACAGTATTTCCTATAATATTTTTTCCTCTGAGTCTTATTTGTTTTATTTCAGCTAGAAAAAAAAACAAAAAAACATTAAGGCCAATATTATTAGTCCCCTTAAGCAATATATATATATTTTGACTTTCTACAGAACAAACCATGTTTATACAATGACTTGCCTAATTACCCTAACTTGCCTAATTAACCTAGTTAAGCCTTTAAATTGCACTCACACTAACATAAAAAACTTGAATCTTGAAAAATATCTAGTAAAATATTTGTCACGGTGCGCTCTGCACACAAAGGCACGAAACACGGGAGTTATCAAACACGAAGATTTATTTATAAACACTCACTGGCAGATGGAGACACTGGACCATGGACAACACACTGTGGCAATACAATACTGGACAAAGGAGGAACTAAACTAAGGGGGTATATATACACATGAGGGATAATGAAACACAGGTGAAAACAATCAACATTAGAAAACGGCGGGAAACAAAACAAAGGGATCACATGATGACAACATGGAATAGACACCTGACAATATTATGTACTGTCATCATGGCAAAGATAAAATAAATCAGTTATTAGGAATGAGTTATTAAAACTAATATATTTAGAAATGTGTTGAAAAAAATCTTCTGTCTGTTAAACAGAAATTGGAGGAAAAAATATATACAGAGGGGCTAATAATTCAGGAGGGCTAATAATTCTGACTACAACTGTATATATAAAGTAAGTTTCCATTTCGTGCTAACCTCAAATTATCTGCCTGAATCAGTTCATTAATGTAAAGCACGGAGCACAATAAACGTAAAGCTCAAGGATCATTCTTTAATTAACTCTCATATTCAGAACTGACAGAGAGGCCGCGTCAAAAAGGGAAAAAAGAAACACAGAGAGACAGTAAGAAAGCAGGATAATTGGTGCATTAGATGAATGTGGTATTATCAGAGAGAAGTGTAGTTGTCTCTACTCGTTTGAGATGCCGAAGATCAATGCATACTGATCTCTCCCCATCACTTCCCACAGATCTCTGGCGCCAGAGACCCAAAATAGACCTTCAACCTTTAGATACCAACCCTGCACTTATTCCATAGGACGCAGCAGTGCTGAACATGCAAAAACCACAATAACGTCAGACATGCACCTTGTCAAATAATAAAACCTTTTTGTTTGGCTCAAAAGAAAACAATTTTTTTCCCAGGCTAATATTTCTTAATGCTGAGCTCAGCATAATCTCACCATCTAGATCACAGCTGTTTATCCTGCCAATTATAGATTTATTTCTAGTAGCAAAACATATTTAATTGGCTGCACATGCCAGACCAATTAAACCACAATTAGCGGCTGCTTGTACTGCATGCACACATGCGCTCTCATTAACCATTCAAAGCAAAACTGAAAAATCCTCTTTTCCTGAAAACCATTGTTCTGGTGTCAACAATGCAAAACCAACCTCATGTCAACTCTATTAACAAATACTGTATACTGAACACAATAGTTGTTAAATTACAAAATAAATAAAAAACATAACCTATATACAGCTTAAGTCGTATTGATTTACAAGTTTCATTTAAACATTATTTGGGTTCAAAATTTGGTGTATATATTGAATCAAACAGACTGTGTGCAGCAGATTTGGTCTGTGGAGACTTTGTCAAGGGCTCTACTGAGAGTTTGAAGACAATCATAGCACCCTGAAGAGGCTGTGGGGATTTACAGTTGATCTCAGACAGAAATGCAAAGCTGCCACCCATGGTCTTCAAGGAGTCAGACGTTGTCATGGTACTCTGTTGCCTTGGGGACAGTCAATCCCATACTCTCAGGATGTATACTGTATTATTATTTTTTTTATATATAATTTTATAGGGTGCATAAGATGAGGATATTATCCGCAATGTGCAAACGGGCAAATATAAAGTGAAAAATGAGGCTCTGAATTCAAACACAAACTTTAACAGAATAGTTCCCACTAAAAACAAAAATGTGTCATCACAGAAAACAAACTTTTGAAAATGGATTTAAAGTGACAGTTTATGGGAAAACAATACAGTTTTGTCTACACAACATGCAATTTTGCGGAAGCGGCAAATCCATTGTGAGTCCATCCATAGGCATTCTGCAAGCACAAAACAAACCAAAACACCAATGGACTGTACTGTATCTGCATAGGCACAGAGTGTTTCTTTACAAAGTGACATTACCTTGGCCTGGCATGCATAATGCCGGAGGGGGGGTTGTGGGGGGTTGTGGGTGGTGGTTCTTCTGCTTTTTGTTATTTTTGTGGATCCATTTAAACAAGGAATTTTTCTTAACACTGTCTTCTGTATGCAAAAATACAAAGGCAAAAAACTTTCCTTTTTTAGTACACTGTTGATGTGTAAATGCACCAGATGTTTTCTTTGTCATAGTTTGACTAAATAAATAAATTAAAGTTTGAATTGCCAGACAGTCAGTATACAAATTACACTTACATTTGCGCATTTGGCAGATTCTTTTATCCAAAGCTACCTTTTTTCTGTATATTTTTACGAGTTCATAAATTTTCTGAGAATGAAATACATACACCTGTCTATTGCTTAACACCATGTTTGCTACAGGAATGCTTAAATGATGCCAACATTTTCCTTTTTGGTTGAACAATCCCTTCTAGTAAACACTTAGCTCTAAGGAATATTTTTCCTTAATTTACAGCACTTCTGTTGAAGATGCTCCAGCAAAAATTGTTTTGAGCAAATGTGAGCCAAACAGATAAACGTTACTAATAATTGAATTTCTTCTCATTCGTCTGCTGCAGAGCTGCTAAGCTCCACACCTCGCTAACATCTCTCCAGGAGCCCATCTTTCTCTGCCCAGACACCCACCACTCTCCTGGGCTCAGAGAAACACTGTGGGTCCAGGCCTCCTGCTGAGCTGGAGAAGAAACAAGGCCTCAACTTAGCTGCCATTAGAGATAAATTATTCATTTTGCTGTGTGGTTTCCTCACTATGACGACTCAAGCGAGAACAATAATCGAATTGAATTGAATGTATGAAAGTGAGACGGTGTTTGCAAAGGACGTCAGTCTGAAAGCTGGAGATCCAATGAAAATCACATTAATGATGGCAGAATTTATTTTATATTGGAGAACCATATGCTGGATTTGTTCTATGGTGTCACAAATCTCTTTTCAAAAGGAGTTTTTTTTAGAATACTACCCTCCATGTTTGTAAATGTAAGAGGTCTGCAAAGTTTTAAAGATCAAAGTGCACGATAAATAAAGTTTCAGTCTTCTGAACCACTAAAGCATGTTATCAGGAACTGCGGTTTCGTTTCCATAATTTGCATAATGCCAGCCAATCCTCTTTATTGGCTGTCTGCAAACAACATCTACACTGACCCGCATCCAAACTCTGGAGCTGGTTTGTATTGTTAGCATTATGTGGAGAAGCATTATTGTCAAGACAAAATTATGTTCTACCAGGACCTCAGCACTTTTACTTACAGTAATTAGATGCCATCAAGAGCTGGAATGAAACTCCAACATACATAAATGAAGCACTTACATATGTTAAGCATAAAAATGTGTATACTTCTGAATGCTCAAACAAACACATAAGAAAAAAGTTCTAAGAAGAAAGTCCGATTCATATCACACTTGTTTTGGAGGTTCAGACTGATCAACAAGTACTTACATTTCATGATCGGATTTTACTATATTAAATCTACAAACCCTTACAGTGTTTAATATCACTACACAAATGGTGCACAAGGAGCTGATATGGTATTATGTGTTTCATTGTGAGAGTTAGAGTAATCACTATGCCATGTGACCAATCATAACAGAGGTGGCGGAGATGTTTAGAAAGTACGAATCTTCAAAAGAATCATGCAAATCTCTTCATGAAATGCACTGATTTGAAATGTATATTATGAGAAAATGAATGTTTTTTTTTACCTTGGATGCATAAAAACATATTACAATAAGTTCCAAAATGGCTACAAAACTAAAGGAGGAATCTTTTCAATTGCATAAAATGGGCACTAAAAGGCATAATAAAGTTAGTAAAAACATGTTCTTCAATAAAATATCCAAAAACCACAAGAACAATGTTATATATTTTGCTGGCATATGTAATTTCATTATACCAAATGTTATGAAGAATTCAGTCAAATTCAGATAAATAAGTGATTTTCACCAGAGACACAAATAATATTTTGTGCTGCCATGCTAATGATATCACACACCCTTGATTTCCAGTTTGGTTTTATAGAAAACCAGGAAAGACCAAAGAAGCTTTAATATGTTGTGCGTTTTATTAGACTGTGACATAATAAAAGCTCTGCTGTTTTAATTCAACAGCTTCATACTACCATGATAAGGTTTGAATACTTCAGCTCATCCATGAACATTGTTCATCATAGGATGTGATGAAGACCACAACTCCCATGATTCCACATTCAGTCACAGCGTCATCAAACTATGCCTTTGTGTGTTGTGAATATGCACCCTCTAGTGGCGACAATTACATACTGTGCCTTTAAAAAAAAAAAAGATAACTAACCCAGTATAGCGATGACCTCGTCATCCTGGATGACCTCCAGTGACCCAGACACCACAAAGCAAAGCAAGTCCACACTTTCACCCGCATGGAAGATGAGGTCACCAGGGGCGGAGTGTATCATCTGAAACTCCACGGCCAATGATCGCAGACATCCGTCACTGGCCAATCGGAAGGCTGGATGCTCATTAAACACCTTTCTATTTAGGTGCACGCAGATGTCCGCCCGCATGTCTTTAGGGCAGATGGAGAGCACCTGTGCAAAGATTAATTTACAGTTTAGTCTCCCAACAATTACTATCAAAAACTTTAAACATGTTTCAGTTTCACCTTCTCTGTGTCGATGCCTTTGGACATGGACCATGTGGAGACGATGTAGTCCATCACTCTCTCACTGAGGCCTTTGGGCACCTGGTAGAGCTTGAGGAAATCCCGCACGTTATTCAGCATTTCGTGGTAACGGTTGGTGTTCGCATACATCTGCTGGAAAATTGTGGTCACATTACCGAAGATAGTGGCGTAAAGGAGAGCTATAGAGCACAAGGAGAAACAAAGAAGACATTAATCATTTCAGATTGGAAACAAGAATGAAACATCTGGTTAAGATGTTACAATATTAATACTAGGGCTGCACAATATATCATTTGAGCATCGATATCGCAATGTGTGTATCCGCAATAGTCACATCGCATGATTAGATTATTTATTAAATATTAAAACATAAAGATATTATTATCATTTTTAATTGTTTATACAATGATGTCCATGTTAATTTATGTTTGATTGTTCAATTTCTGCTCCTGAATACTGCTAGACTCTCATAAAGCACTGTTTATTTCACTTTTATCTCTGCTCTGTTGTATTTATACACGCTTGTAATTTATTACAATTTATGCAAACGCACTGCATAGAAAAAGACTTGATCATCCCAATCTATCTAAATGAATGAAATCTTTCCAAATAGAGCTAATTAATTCATCTGGTGAAATTATATTCATATCACAGGAAAACAAAATATCGCAATGTCAGATTTTTCCAATATCGTGCAGCCCTAATTAATACACAACACATTTTTGGGAGGTCTGAGGATGTGGAATTAAATACATACAATTAAATAAATACATCAATCCTTGAATCAATAAAAAATATTTGAATTAAAATAAAATTATTTTAAGAAATTATAAAAATGTATTTATAAACATTTAAAACAATTCTTATATATATATATATATA
>CAIGQV010003909.1:10937879-10979997 GCA_903798115.1 Danio jaintianensis | reverse complement strand
GATTTATCAAGTGGAAACAACAACACAGACAGTTCTGAGAAATACAAAAAAGAAGACAAACACTCACATCCGACCATCATCATGGCCACAGAGAAGATCTTCTCTCCATCTGTCGTTGGTGCAATGTTTCCAAAGCCAATGGTGGTCAGGCTGGTCATGGTAAAATATAGTGAGGTTATATACAGAGAGTCTTTACCAGGGCCGCCTTCCCACTGGCCGGTCCCACTGGCATTGTAGCGGTATGGGGACCCGATGCTGGTGGCTAACTGAAAGAGCCAGCTGTCAGTCTTGATGGTGTTGGTTTGTTCGTCAATGACCTCGTAATCTCCAATGCTGTACCAGATGCAGGCCAACCAATGGGCCACTAATCCAAACACACAGACCAGTAAAACCAGCACAGCCGCGCCATACTCCAGATAGTGGTCCAGTTTACGTGCAACACGACCCAAGCGGAGCAGTCGGACGACCTTCAAAGAACTAAACAAGCTGCTGATGCCCTGGAAAAGAGAAAAATAAAGATAGTAACATTCAGTATTATAATATAATAAAATAATGTAGCGCAACACATATACTTTAGTATTATTATTGCTGTTCATTTAATTATATTCTTAAATTATTACTGATTATTGTTTTCAATTATTCAATTAATCAATTATTGTTATGTACATTTAAATAAGTAGCAAATTTATCCTTAACATTTTGCTTCTATTTTATATTTATATATATAATATATTTTATATATTACTTTCATATTTTTCATTCATTCATTCATTTTCCTTTGGCTTAGTCCCTTTATTCATCAGGGGTCGCCACAGCGGAATGAACCGCCAACTTATCCAGCATATGTTTTACACAGCGGATGCTCTTCCAGCTGCAACCCAGTACTGGGAAACACACACATGCACTACAGCCAATTTAGTTCATCCAATTCACCTATAGGGCATGTCTTTGGACTGTGGGGGAAACCGGAGCACCCAGAGGAAACCCACGCGAACACGGGGAAAACATGCAAACTCCACACAAGAAATGCCAACTGACCCAGCCGAGACTCGAACCAGCGACCTTCTTGCTGTGAGGCGACAGTGTTACCCACTGAGCCACCATGTCGCTCCCCTTTTGTATTTTTATTACAAAAAAAATGTACGTTTTACTGAAGTATTTTTCATGTCAGATTTGTACATTAATATTTGCTTAATGGTTCAAAAATATTATTTTTTGTAAAAAAAAAGTACAATTGTACATATATAAACTAAATCAAAACAGAGCTTTGTGTTTTGTTTACTATTTCTTATAATGTACAAATTGATCAGTGTTTTACATACATATTTTCTCTTTATAACCCTATAATTACACAATCATACACACTGACATCCAGCACATAAACGGTAAATAGATTTGACATTCAATCTCTCTGGTTAAATCATTTCTCCATTGTCATTAAATCACAAAGCTGATTAAACACACGCCATCGAGTTATTTTATACTATTTGACACAGAGCATTGTTAATTGGACGCCACATTCTGAAACAATGAGTGCTATTAAAATTTCTCAGCTGACTGAACACCCTCTTTACAGTCCTAATTGCACAAAATAAGATTCTGCAAACAGTTTGTTCTAAATCTGGAGAAGGTGAGTTGCACAAAACGAAAGGAAAAAGGTATAAAAACGTGAGAAAGAGGTTAGACACGAGAATCACTTTGCGGGGAGAACGCTCTGTTCTCCCACATGATCGGCCAACATGAAAAGGCCTCTGAAAATGTGATGTCAGGCAGTACTTTAGTCTTTCCCCTGCATTAAAACAGTACATTTCGATCCAGCCTGACCTAGTGTGACCATCAGGCATATCAATTTTTCCTTTAAAAAGCAAAATCAGACTTGGAGGTAAACAAACAAAAAAAGGACCACAAAGCAGCCTGTCATTCATTCATTCATTTTCCTTCAGCTTAGTCCCTTTATTCATCAAGAGTCACCACAGCGGAATGAACCGCCAACTTATCCAGCATATGTTTTACACATCGGATACCCTTCCAGCTGCAACCCAGTACTGGGAAACATCCATACACACTCATTCACACACATACACTACGGCCAATGTAGTTTATTCAATTCACCTGTAACGCATGTCTATGGACTGCGAATATGGGGAGAACATGCAAACTCCACACAGAAATGCCAACTGACCCAGCCGGGGCTCGGACGAGTGACCTTCTTGTTGTGAGGCGACAGTGCTAACCACTGAGCCACCATGTCGCCCCGTAGCCTGTCATGCCAAATTGTAAAGATATACTGTACAATGAAACCCCAAACCTGTACAAAAAGCAAAACAATGTTTGTTTTTTTAAGCAGCTGAAAAATTATAATAGACTCTTTTCACAAGACTGTTATGACGTGTTTAACGGTCATCATAATCTAAAATCCTTGAAAATTTTTAATATGTTGATTTTTTTTTTTTAAATGTATGTACATTTATATGTATTTATGTATGTATTATATCATCTTTGCATCAAATTACAAAAAACAAATTACCGCTTGCATGAGATGTTACTAATGCAGCGTCTATGGGGCAGGACAGTAAATTTGACTTTGTTTTCTCTTCTGGGTGCCATTATTATTCTCACACAATTTTTTTCCTTTTACTTTAAGTCTTGACAACACCATCGTGGAATTTTTCTTTTATTATTTCAGCAAATGGGATTGTAAAAAAATTATTTGTTGTACTCTCCCATTCACTGCGCTCTAATGACAACTATGTCGACTTCCGCTAAATAATAAATATAAAATTCCTTTTCATGTGATAAGGAATTCACAGGGAAGTTAACATGGCACATTTGCACAATGGGAATTAGTGAAGCTCGCTCTGACATAACAGTGCATTTTGTTTGAAGCGTTTTTCAGAGATTTTTATCAGAGCACAAACACACGATACAAAATTGATTAAAGAGAAATGGCTCAAGGAAGATCCTCCAGAATGGAATTATATTGTAAAAGAGGTGTATTATATGGAAGTACTGACCCTTTCCCTAAGACAACGATCCTGTAAATTTTCTTCATACCGGGGATGGTGGTTAAGAAGAAATGGAATGTTTTCATTTAATTGTGTTGCTTTTAGTTATATATATATATATATAATATAATATATAGATTTTTGATTCCTAATTGGTGAGATTTGTAATCCTTAACAGAACTTTGTATATGGCAGGATCTGATCAAATATCAATACTTATGAATGTAAATCTTCTTTTGTGTTCAACAGAAAAAAGAAATACATAAGGGATTTTTTGCCAGTCTGATTCCATGAGGATATGAGGACCATATTTTAATTATTGTCATTCATACCAAACGTACAATTTTTAAAATAAGCCGTTACCCAAACCCATTGCTAAACATACTAATATAGGATCAAACCAATTTATAAGAATTAGCCACTAAATCAACAATTTACGAATGGCCTTGAGATAGTGTTGGAGATGCAGATTATTGGGATAAAAAACAATACAATGTTTGTAAACCAGAGCATTATTTCAGCATTAAATTACAAATATAAAATGATGTTTTTGTGGATTGTGCTGAGCTTATAAAACAGCATATGTTTTTGTGCATTTTGAGTTTCTGATATGCTTCTAAATATGAAAACAAATATTTACACTATATTAAATACATCACTTTTTAAATACATGCAATATTATTTTTAAATAATATTGTATCTGGTGACCTTGGTAACTATATTGTATGTCCTTTTGTTTTTATGTTGTCATTTAAAAAGTGTTTTTTGTTCTGTTTTTAAAAATAAATAAATAAATAAATAAATAAAATTTTTAAAAAAATAAAAAAAAATATATATATATATATATACTGTATATATATATAACAAAAATGAGAAAAAATAAAAAAAAGTATTCTAATATCATTCATTCATTCATTTTCTTTTCGGCTTAGACCCCATTATTAATCTGGGGTCACCACAGCGGAATGAACCGCCAACTTATCCAGCATATGTTTTACACAGCAGATGCCCTTCCAGTTGCAACCCATCACTGGGAAACATCCATGCACACTCATTCACACATATACACTACGGATAATTTAGCCTTCCCAATTCACCTATATCGCATGTCTTTGGACTTGTGGGGGAAACCGGAGCATCAGGAGGAAACCCACACGAACACGGGGAGAACATGCAAACTCCACACAGAAATGGCAACTAACCGAGGCTCGAACCAGCGACCTTCTTGCTGTGAGGCGATCGTGCTACCCACTGCGCCACCGTGATGCCCTATTCTAATATCACTTTGATTAAATTTTCATTATTTATGGCATACAGCAATATAATAATTCATAATCTCTTTTCTTTTTAAAATGATGGACATCAAAGAGGATAACAGCAAATACTTCATCAGAGCTACGTGATGTATCACCACTTTCTTAAGCCATGGGTGTGGGGGTTCTGCTACAGTGAGCAGATCTCTGAGGTAAAACTTTTACAATAAACATACATCATGTATCCAGCAGCTTGTGCACTGATAATACATGCAACTTTAAAGGACCATTAAAGGGATAGAGTTTCTTTCTTCTGTTAAACACAAAAGAACATATTTTGAGGAAAGCTGAACATTGACTTCTATAGTAGGAACAAAAAAAGTAGTATTAAAGTCAGTGGTTTCCTCAAAATATCTTCTTTTATGTTTAACAGAAGAAAGAAACACATAAAGCAGAGGAACCACTTGAAAGGGAGTTGTTTTTTTTTGCCGGCCTGATTCCATGAGGAAACATAACCATTTTTTAACATATTGGCATTCATACAATTTGTACGTATTGTCATTTATACCAAACGTACAATTTTAAAACAAGCCATTACGCCAAACCCATCGCTAAACATACAAATAAAGTATCAAACCAATTCATAAGAAATAAGCCACTAAATCTAAAAATTATGAATAGCCTTGAGATTGTGTTGAAGATTCAGAACATTGGAATAAAAAACAATCCAACGAGAGCATTATTTTAGCATTAATTTACAAATTTAAAATGGTGTTTTTGTGGATTGTGCTGAGCTTAAAAAACAGCATATGATTTGTGCATTTTGAGTTTCTGATATGCTTCTAAATATGAAAACAAATACTTACACTATATTAAATACATCAATTTTTAAATACATGCAAATTTTGCCTTGTTTCAAGTCAAAATATCTAAACATTCTTGTATGAAGCAGCATTTTCAGACAAGCAAACAATATTGTGTTTTTTAAGAAATAATGAGTCAAAATGAGGTGAGTTTTTCCTTAAAACAAGCAAAATAATTTGCCAATGGGGTAAGCAAAATAAATGATTTCAAATAGAAAACAAGATTATTTTTCTTACCCCATTGGCAGATTATTTTGCTTGTTTTAAGGAAAAACTCACTTCATTCTGACTCAATATTTATAAAAACAAGACAATATATTTTTGCTTGTCTGGAAAATGCTTCTTGATTTAAGAATTTTGAGATATTTGGACGAGAAATAAGTAAAAAAAAATCTTATATGAAGAAACATTTTCTAGACAAGCAAAAAATATTGTCTTGTTAATAATCTTGTCATATTGTCAAAATAATCTGCCAGTGGGGTAAGCTAAATAAACTAACTTCATGATTTCAAATTATTTTGCTTGTTTTAAGGAAAAACTTAATTTTCACTCGTTATTTCTGAAAATAAGACAATATATTTTTGCTTGTCTAGAAAACGCTTCTTGATTTAAGAATTTAGAAATATTTGGACTAGAAATAAGTCAAAAACTTTAAGTAAGAAAAGCTTTTTTTTTGCAGTGTAACAAAGACAGCTCATAACCCAAGACACTAATTTAAAAAGCTGTAAATGTAAACTCTTCATAATATAAATTCCAGAAGAGTCAGGGAGTCAGAGATAAAATAATATGAATGAAAGCATGCTAGTGTTCAATATAAATGAGTTTACAGGTGTGTGTCTAGGATTTAGCTGTCTGCAATTCCTGTGTGAAAGAGAGAACGATCGACTGTGCACTAATCAATATCTATTCCAAAGCACATAACCTGGAGAGACTCAGGGATATACAACATAAGCCAGTAGAGAATGCAAAGGACGATATGACTTTGTAAACGGTTCGGTTTCTAGGAGAAAGAATTTTACCAACCATCAGACGTGATTAAGTATTTGACCAATCAATAAAGAGCAGGCTTCTTTTTTTTTATTAGTCCCAGTCTCAGATGGCACATCCACAGACCAGTGAGGACAGAAATTTGAAGTTTTCCGAAATACGGTTGACCTCAGTGCCTACTTTAAAAAAATTAAGCAAACAATTTTACAATACATGACCTAAAAATAGAGTATGTGAATTTAGACAGATGAAAATGGCATTATTTTGGTCTGAAAGAAAATAAAAAGTCAAAATTATGATACAAGAATCCTTGTAGCAATCATTCTTTGGCTTTATGAAAGCAACCATAGCTTTGTATTGCATTTTGTTTTTCTGTTATTCATCATTCAGCTATTAATTTAGTTTTTTTTTTTAATTTATAATAATAATAATAATAATATAATAATAATAATGACTACTGACTTTAAATAATAATAATTTAAAGTCAGTAGTCAGCTATGTAATTTATAATTAGACTTTTTATAGAATTTACCAATAAATTATTTAGCATTTAATTATTATTATTATTATTATTAGTAGTAGTAGTAGTAGTAGTATTACATGACCCAACAATCATAAGTTAATATGATTGTGTGGTACAAGTAATAATAATAATAATAATAATAATAATAATAATAATAATAATAATAATAATAATAATTCAATAGATTTTTCAATGGAGATTTGTTTTCAAGATTACGATATAAGAGAATGACTCAATTTCAATGATTTTAATGTCATTGTATGATGTCGTAAAGCAGTCTTATTTCATTGTTATTGATGTATTAAGACCTGTTGGATTTGTGTTGGTCAAACAAACTCAAATTATTCAATGAAATAATTTTTAATCATTACTTTGTCTCCTGCTTCTGATTATCTTGGCTGATGGAAGACTGTTAATACAGTTTTGGGTTCTAGACAGATACCAGACAAGACTTGCTGTTAACAGGTTTTGGTATTAGACAACTTTTTCTGGCTGCTTGTTTGGATCCCAGGCTAAACAGATATTTTCTGACAGGATCTTGGATTCGGGGGTAGATCTGATTTATCTGGGATGGAGATTGTGATCTAACACAGCACAGAATAGAGGCACACAAAAATCCGCTCAGCAGATCTTACTTA
Source organism: Danio jaintianensis (assembly GCA_903798115.1). Classification (NCBI taxonomy): domain Eukaryota; kingdom Metazoa; phylum Chordata; class Actinopteri; order Cypriniformes; family Danionidae; genus Danio; species Danio jaintianensis. The sequence goes on along the minus strand of CAIGQV010003909.1, from coordinate 10,972,728 downwards.
CTGTACAGGGTGTTACTTCTAGCCTAAAAAAAAACAATTTTATGGCTCATTTAACTGTCTGGAGCAGTTTTCAATCCAAGTGAGTGCCACCATGGTCCTTATAGCTGGGCTGAATGCTAAATCCACATAAAATCGCATTTGTGAATTAGCAAAAACTGCGACTGGCTTCCACATCATGTGAGGAAAGTATGGTGATGTGATCAGGAGTAAATCTCCTTCGAGGCCAGAGGGCGCTCTCAGGAGTCCCATAGAACAACTAAATATGCCCCTAAGAAACCCAGGGATTACCAGTCCATGGGAAATCCTTAAAGCGAAAAAACAGAAGGATAAACTGCTTTCATTTGATTGAATTGAATAAATTTTCCTGACAATTAAGTATTTAATGATGCAACACCTTTGTTACTGCTTATTAGAATGCCACGTTATGTGCTTTATTCTGTGTACGACATAATTTCACAGAAGGACTTATTTCAAACACTCAATTGAAGCTATGATGTGTGTTTCGTGTAAAAACGTCATTATATGTGGCATTTGCATGTTCTTTCATAGTTAACATTAGCAACATTTACTTAAAAAGGCCTTAGTTCACCAGTAAGCTAACAGCTGTGAATATCGCAGAATTTTATATTTTCTGATTATTTGTGATTACAGAGCCGGCTTTTATAGACAAATGCACATGACAATCGCATACAATTTATCATCAGCCCTACCTTATAGCCTCACAAATGCTACAAACCACACACAGTCCACTCACTGACTCATTCATGCTGCATACAAACACACAACAACTGCAAAGACACCACAAATGCTGTGAGTCAAAGCGGAAATGGAAGTAAACTAAGGGTTTTCAGGAACAGACTTGATAAAGTGAGAGCATATGGGGAACACTAAACTGACAGAACTTATAGGTCTGTTTTCTTTGAGATGGTTAATAGCACATAAACTTGGCCAAAATAAGGTGTAAAATAGACCAGACTTGTAATCAGTCAAAAGTCTGTGTAAGTGATGCTTCCTTCACTGAGGTTTCTTTCTGCCAACATTTCGACATTAATTTGGAGGGAGAGCTATTGCTGCAGTTCAGATTTTCACACTGCAAGAAAAGGATTTTCTTACTTGTCTTGTTTCTAGTCCAAACTATCTAAAAATTATTAAATCAAAAAGCATTTTCTAGACAAGTACAAAATATGGTTTTGTTTTCAGAAAAAAACAAGTCAAAATTAAGTGAGTTTCTTTTTAAAACAAGTCAAAATTAAGTGAGTTTCTTTTTAAAACAAGCACAATTATTTGCCAATGGGGTAAATAATTTTTTTTTTTAAAGTGTATTTTTCTTAACCCACTGACAAATTATATTGCATGTTTTAAAGAAAAACGTTGCTTAAAATGTACTTGTTTTTTTTCCTGAAATGAAAATGCTTCAAGATTTAAGAATGCTTAGGTATTTGGACAAGAAACAAAACAAAAATGATAAGAAAAGTAATTTTTCAGTGCTCTCTCAAAGCTATCAAGCACTTTTAAAAGTTTAAATTAATAGTAATAATTGTTCAATCTTTCACTTTTGAAAGATTTACAGGTCAAAAATGTGTTAAGGACTGCTAATGTTTACTTGAAAAAGCCAACTGCAACTTCTCTCAACAAAAAGTGTCAAACATTCTCAAAACAGAAGAACAATTGAAATGAAACTTAACTCTTTCCTCTCAGAAAACCCATAAGTGCCACATTGGCTTCAAACTTGCAATCACACTTGAACATCGTTGTGGAACACTAGTGAAACAAACTTTTGTTTCTAAATCCGAAATCAAACAAAAATTTCTTCAGGGGTTGTTAATGTGTCGGTGCTTCATATTCATTCATAATGAAATCATAAGTCATAAGTTATGGAGATTCATAAAGATAAACAACAAGATTTAAGATTCTTTTAATTTTTTCGCTTACTTTTCGAGTGTCTTGGACTTATGATTTTGTTGTTTAAACATTTGTTTCTATTGTGATTTTAACATGCGAAGCTCACGTTTTTCCAAGTTTTATAATTTAACAGTGCCACAAATTAAGCATCCAATTCCTTTTTACACTCAAAATGACTTTCTGTTTGTTCAAACTACTTATTTAAAATGAGTCGAAACAACACAATTCTTAAGGTCTTTGTGGGCACAACTTTAATAATTGTTTTATGTTCAATCAACTTAAATTTGTAAAAACAATTAAGTTAACTTAATCGATTTGTGTTGGGACAACATGAAGAAATTGTGTGGAACCCAGCATTTTTTTTCCTAAACCGGTCCAAAGCATCAAAATGACAGGTCCGCTCACCTCATCCACGTTTTCAAAAGCGTTGATGATGTCATAGGGCAGACAGGACAGCAAATCTATAACGAACCAGGTCTTCAGGTAATTCATCCTGATCAGCTTGGGGTCTGAGATCACTTCTCCTCCAGGCCCGACAAACGTGGTGTGGAAGTTAAGCACAATGTCCACGAGGAAGATGACATCCACAACGCTGTCCAGAACCAGCCACGTGACGTTATTCTGTTTGGTCTTGAAGGAGACGTTGTAAGGAACCATAATGGCAGTGTAGAAGGTCAGGATGAGGATGACCCAGTCCCACGTGGTCTTAAAGGTACAGTAGTGTAAGATGATGTGAGGCGGGGTTTTAGGGGCTTCCTGCTTGTACTGCGGAAGGATGTCAGAGCCAAGCTGAAGCACCTGAGAATGACAAACAAGGCAAAAAGAGATAAAGGATCTGTGAGGAGATAAACAGAAAAACAGAAAAGAAATACACCAAAATTCACAAGCTTATGAATATTAATGAATTGATTTAATATGTATGTTTAATTTCATGCATGGTTACATTTTCAGATATTTTGCATCTCCAAGATAAACCTTTTAATTTTCAAAAACTTTCAAATGTTTTGAATAATAACAAATGATAATCAAATGATCTGAGTATTTGGGGAAAATTTTGCTTAAAAATATTATCACTATACCTATTTTTGACTGTCTTTTTGTATTTACTACTAAAGTCAAATAAACATTTTCACAAAACATCTATTTTTTTCATTAATTAAAAACAAAATGTGTGACTGTCCCTACATTGTGGTCAACTCTGTTACATCAGTTATAAAAAGGCGTAATAATGATAGAAAAAGCATGTGACTTGCTCCAAGTGATGTCACTTCCTCTGGTGGGAAACTCTAAAAGGCATTAAGGCATGCAATTATTGTTGTCATTAATTTCCACAAAATCTTTAAATTACACCAACAGTAGATTAACTGTATGTCAACTCTGTTATTGTGATACTTCAGTGAATTTCTCATTCACTTTTTGAAAACTATAATATGATGAAGGCAGTGCGGTGGCGCAGTGGGTAGCGCTGTCGCCTCACAGCAAGAAGGTCGCTGGTTCGAGCCTCGGCTGGGTCAGTTGGCATTTCTGTGTGGAGTTTCTCCCCGTGTTGGCGTGGGTTTCCTCCAGTGCTCCAGTTTCCCCCACAAGTCCAAAGACATGTGCTATAGGTGAATTGGGTAAGCTAAATTGTCCGTAGTGTATGTGTGTGAATGAGAGTGTATGGGTTTCCAGTGATGGGTTGCAGCTGGAAGGGCATTGGCTGCATAAAACTGGATAAGTTGGTGGTTCATTCCGCTGTGGCGACCCCAGAATAATAAAGGGACTAAGCCGAAAATGAATGAATGAATAATATGATGAAAATACATAAAATTCTGTGTTAGCCATGCCATGTGGTAACTGGTTTGAGGTTAGCATTTTGAGCTAAAGGAACAAATGGTGGAAAATATCAACTCTGTTATTGTCAACTCTGTTAGTGGTTTAAAAAGTTGAACAAAAAGTTAAACAACAAGCAGTAACAGAATCAAATATTCTCGTACCACATTTAAGCGTTTTGCATCAATAATGGTTCACTGTAAACTAAACATTTCTTCTATATCATTCCAGTTTAAGGGAAATTAATGCAAAATGTACCCGCAATTCATATAAATTGATATATCTTAAGAAACAATGTAAGAATGAAAATGAATGTAAAAAAAGCCCTCAGGAAAGTGTGTGTGTTTCAATATTGATACTAGCTCTGGCTTCCCTGGACAATACACTGTTCGTTGTATACTTTGCATGTCTGTATAACAGAGTATTTACTTAGAGACTGAACACAATTTCCTCTCCTAGAGACAAAGAACAACAGAAGAGGATGGAAGGAGAAAGACAGACTGAGATCATATACTGTATCGATCTGCTCTATTTATACATTTTGTGAAAAGTGTCTAATAGAGATGCAAGAAAAGAGGGCCAATAAGAACTCAAAATGCAAATATGGTGGTTATATTTTGAATGCTAAGAAACTGTTGAGTGTAAAATTTTAAGTTTATACAAGAAAGATAAATAAAAGTCAATTAAAGTCAAATCAGCATCTATGATCAAAATATAGATTTGTGGCATCAAAAATAAATTGGTTTCATTTTCTTGAAGATTTTTTTTCAAATCATTGTAAAATTGAGGCACTACCGTAAAATGGAAATGAAAGAAAGAGTATTTAAAAGCAAATTAAATGTTAATTTAAAACATCAGTATTTTTTAAATGTAAAGTTGTTTTCATAATTTTTTTGAGGTTTTTTTTAGGCATTACAACCTTAATCTAGCAACAAGAGTACCACAGGTATTCATTTTGATCTGACTTATCTTTCATTTACCTTCTGAGAATCATAGTTTTAACTCAAAATCTTCTTTATTGATCTACTGAGAGGAAAAACACACCTACATCTGACAGAAAGTTTAGTTTGATCCTTTAACTGGACGTAATTTTACCAAGCAAAGGTAAATGAGAAACTAAAATCACAGTAAAGCAATGTTTCCTGCAACACACTTTGATTATTGTAATGTTCACAAATAAAAACTCTTCCACAAGTCCACAAGATTCAGACAACCCAGTACTTCCTGACACACAAAAAAATAACACATTTCCTTCCTCTTTAACACAGCAGTGACAGCAATAAATGACAAATGAGGAAAGCCGAAAAAAGTGAACAGGGGTTATAGGACACACGCATAAACTCTTCATCAGTGTTAATTATTAATAGCAGCTTCTGGATGCCCACTGTAGACTTGCACTATCCAACAGACACGTGTGAGATTGCGTTACAGCAGCGTCCTGTGTGTGATTCTATTACAAGTTTGTCCTCCATGGGATGAAGTTTTGCATAACCTTGTACTGCACAGTCAAGGATGTAAGCAAATGCTGCCACTGTGTGTGTGTGTGTGTGTGTGTGTGCGTGCGTGCGTGCGTGCGTGCGTGCGTGCGTGCGTGCGTGCGTGCGTCTCACCTCTGCGAGTCTGGAGGGTTTGTGTGATGTGACGTCGGTTCTGCTGACAGGCGTGATCTGCTGAATGGTGCTTTTGCTGTTGGTCAACGCTCGAGTCAAACGTGCAAACTTGGTCCAACCTACAAGACACATTGTATGAAAGACACATTCAACGTGCTAATAATACATATTATCCTAAAATAATCTGCACAACGGAAACACAAGTCAATATTTTGCTTTTATAAAAGTTTATAAAAGTTTCAAAAACTCCACAACTGAGCAAAATTTTTTAAAAGGATCTTATCCCTTTGACTGCCGCTCTACCAAATGGTTGACCATGTTTTTACTGTTTTAAATAATGACAGTTAAAGTCATTTAAAGAATGACGGTTTTAAATAATGGTTTACACACACAGCATTGTTGGTTTACAAAACAATCAAACAAACATAATCCTGTTGCACTACTACACTTGTTTTCATGTTTTTTTTACAATAAAACCAAAATCATGTTAAATGAGAATCTGAAATATTTTATGGCATACCTCAAAAAATACAGATGATTTAGATGATTATTCAAAAATGTTTTATTTAAATAATGGGATGTGTTGAAAAAAATTTGTGTTAACTAGCAACATTAGGAGTTAAGAAATGCAATCCAAAAACTTTTTTCTTGGTGGGGTAGTTAAAGGGTTAAGAATCAGACATTCTGAACAAAACGCTTATACATTTCAAATGTAAATTAATCCTTTTTGAAATCATTTTTTATGGTGGAATTTATTTTATGTTTTTGAAATGCTTTATAATATGAAAACATTACATTTAAAAGATATGTTCATATATGTTAGAAAACAGAATTTTCTCTCCTACAGGCAAGAAGAACAATAGACGAATGAAGGAGAAAGATTGAATGAGATCATAAATTGATCTGCAATATTTTTAATATAGTTTTTTCTTTATTTTGATGGTTGTAAAAATATGCCTAATGGAGATGCAAGAAAAGAAGACCAATCAGAATTCAAATGCAAAAATGTTGGTTATATTTGTAATTTTTTTTATGGAAAAAAATGTATGAAGATTACAGAACAATAAAGTCAATGTATTAATTAATCAAGGTCAAATCAGCATCTAAGTTCAAAATGCCATTTTTTGGCATGAAAAAATACATAAAGCACTTTTTTTATTTTTTTGAAAATGTATAATATTTAAAAAAAAAACTCAACCTACTTCAAATGTGATTTGATTCATCCCTGTAATGGAAAATCTGCATTTCTAAACAATATTTTTTCAACATGATTCTCCAGAATTCATCCTAATATGCTAATTTGGTGCTCAAAAACATTTATCAACGATGTTGAAAACGCTGCTCACTTCTGTTTAAACCATGACATTTTTCTAGTCTCAGATAAATATAAAGTTCAAATATATTTGAAATATAATATTTTCTGGAACATGACTTAACTGTAACTTTAGATATCTCACAATTCTGGCTTTTGCCCTCAGCGTTAGCTTTTTTCTCTGAACTGTGAGATATGATTCCAAAAATCCGATTTTTTAATCCTCACAACTTCATGTTCACATTTCAGATTTTTTTTTTGTCCTCACAATTTTTTGGAGTTTACTAAGCTCAATTCTGATTTTCCATCTCACATGTTTTTACTTTCATTCTAAGAATTGCAATTGTCAAGGCTTATCTTGTAATGTTCTCCTTTATTTCTCACAATTCTGACAACGCAAGTGTGAGATGTTATATCACAAAGTCTGACTTGTGAGTCACGATTACCTTTTTAATTTATTTTATTTTGTGCTGGGAACACAAACTGGTTTAGCACAAGTTTCACAAATTCACAATGGCTATTGCCAGCACTACTGAGAGTGTTGGAATCAGACTCTATATAACATTTTTCAGCCCAATAAACAAGCTCCCGCCAGTAAACAAACACACACACACACACACATACATACAAGTGCTACAAAATAACACTTCTGCATGAATGCCAAAGGAAAAAGCTGGCAATGCTTGCCAATCATAAACAAATGTTTATTTATATGACTTGAGCACATTAAAGGAAGTGTTTATCTGTCAGAACAAGCTCAAGTACAACAAGCAGTATTGGCATGTCTGTTTAAATTTCACATTCAAAATAAACTGTATGATATTAAATAAACACACTATTTATGCAACTCATAAACAGAAATCTATGCATAAACAGAAATCTATGCATCGCTGACATAACAAGTGGACGGTTTAAACAGCATATGTATATATTTGCGTATGCGTGTGGGTGTTAAACTCACCCCGGGTGCTTTCATCTTCAATAGGCTGTTTAAAGACGGTGATGTCCTTAAACGTACACAGGAACAGAACCACTTTGTCATTTTCATTGCGGATTGGTGCTATCTGCATGTAGAACCAAACCGGGGTTCCTGTAAGAGGTCAGAGGTCTAAATTAGTATTATCGCACAATTTCAGACAGCGCCATGATTACATCTTTTAAATTAAATCATATATAGTTGTAATTGCAGCAAAGTCAGCTTAACATGATTGTCTGTTGTTTAGGAAACTTCTACTAGAGATTACACAATTATCACCATACTGTAACTAAAAACTTCAGAGATATTAGGCTAAGTGCAGAGCTGGGTAGTAATGGATTACATGTAATCTGGATTACATAATCAGTAATTAGAGTAAACAACTTTTTAATTTATACATAAACAGACTATAGTTACTTTTTTATGGATGACAAGTATATTTGACGTAACAGTGATGTTGTTAATGTCATGAAATATTGTTTTTTTGTAATGTTGCTGTTTTCTAAATTCACTCAATTTTAAAAAATTGTAATCGTAAGATGTGATTGTGTTTTATTCAGTGTTGCTATCCGTCTATTAGTGTTCATTTTTTGAAGTATTAACTGTCCATACATTGCATTTTAAATGAAAGATGTTGGTAATAAAGAATGGAATATATTTATTTCTTTGTATCTGTCAAAATAGTACAAAAAAGTAATCTAAATGTAATCCAAAAGTAGTCAGATTAGACTACTGTGAATGTTTAATCTAAATAATTACAACTGACTACAAATTTTGCCATGTAATTTGTAATTAGAAACTAATTCATAAGTAAACTAATTCATAAGTAATCTACCCAGCTCTGCCTACAGTATGCGCATATGTTTGTTTAAGGTCACACTTACTGTTCTTTCTGTACAGCAGCACTTCAAAGCAGTTGGACTCATAGTTGTCAAAGGCCTGTCGCACCTTGTCTATGGTCTTCTTGTCTGTCAGCTCCCCATACATAAAACTACAGACAGGTTATTCAGTCAGACATTAATAAAGAATTCAGGTTTTTTTTCTTATCTCATTTGAATGTGTAAATGTGTGTATGTATATGTGTATATGCATATATAAGAAGGGTGTGGATGTGTGCTGTTTTGTAGGCTGCATTGTTATTGTATGCCTAGTTGACGGGGGGGAAAGGAAAAAAATAAATAAACATATTTGGAAAAAAAAAAAGAATTTAGAAAATAATAATAATAATAAAAACAGTTGGTGGAGAGCATCATTTTTAAAGGGGTCCTATTATGCTTTTTTACTTTTTGAATCTTAGTCAGTGTGTAGTTTGTATGTTTGAACACTTAAAAAAACTATCAACTTACAAATATCTTACAAATATTTCTCTTTTTTTAATCTCTTTTTTAATGAACTACAACAAATAAACTAATTTGGACTACAAACATTGTTTTCGGGGGTTTATGATGTCACAAAGACAATATAAATACAATCCTGTCAATATAAATTTGAATGGTTGGGAGGTGCAAGAGAACAATAACGTTGCCACTCTGATATGTCTTGTATATATCTGTACATGCAAAGGTTTTGCATGATCCTTTTGACCAATATTCTCAGTTCATATTCATATTCATATTCTCAAATATATGTAAGAGCACATCTTTGTTTGAACATTTTAATAAAAATCATATTATTTTATGTTAGTCTGCACAGCAGGGGAGAGATAAGAGCTGCTGGATTTACCTCAAGTAAACTCATCAACTTCTCACAAAACAAATAAAAGGGGCTGTTTAATTGGGAGAAGAATAAAGTAAATTTCCTAATTACCTGAACAACACACACAGTCAGATTATGTGTAAAACGATTATCACTGCCATCTCCATAAACATAAATATTTTGCTTTAGATATATGTATTCAAATGTCCACAACCCGAAACCCATATCATTATATATCATACCAAAAAACTGGTAAGCTTTGATCTGACAAGTCATGCACTCAACTTCCTCTGGCTCAACACCAGCCTCTGCCGAACAAGCTAAACTTGCTGATTTGAGAAGGAGGATGGCAGAAATGAAACACTGTCTAAGCTGTTCGCCAATCACAATGCACTAGGACAGTTAACCAATCATAACACATTTCCTTTTGGGAGGGCAGGCCTTCATCAAACCAGAACTAATCGAGCTGTTTATGCCAGGCTGGGGAGAAAGGTATTGTAATTATGTAAATTATGGGCAAAATATTTACTTTTTTTAGCCACCTACCATGAGATCATGTTCTAGATACACCCCCCAAATAGAATCAAGATTTTGTAAAAGAGCATAATAGAACCCCTTTAAATACCTGCCTGTATTAATTATGTCCTACATAATTATTATACATCTCAACAAAAGTCAACTTTTTCACATTTGCCAACAGATGACATTCATGGAATAATCAATAAAGATTAAATAGTACAGAGATTTCCTGAAATTCATACACACCTCACACATTAAGTAAAGCAAGACCAATTATGCCATCTTATTCTGTTTGTTTCTTTTGCAGTCACAGTTAAAAGTTTATTAATGACTAAAGAAATTGTCAGTTGTGAACATGGCAGGAAGAAAGTGTGGTATGGAGGACATGGAAGACGGTATATCCATGACTCAGCATTTTAGGAGAGCTACTTAGTGAAATTGGACTGTTTGATACATCACAGTATGCCAGATCATTGCTTGGCCAAAAAGATATTTTCAGCATTTCCATAAAATCCATAGATCATAAATGAATAATCAGTTATTACATATAAACACATCTGTTTATCTATGCAGAGTCAAAGGGATAAGGAAACCACAGAAGTCTATCACTTCTTGGTTTTATAATAAATATAATAAACCCTTTTAATGGACAGATCTCACAAAATCTAAATTAATTTACTCACCTCTGGTCATTTAAAAATATATCTTTTCTTGTTCTTTTCTTTTTAGAACATTAAAGGATATTTTTAACTGAAACTGTGGTCTTGATGATTCATATAATAAAACAAATAATTATAATGTCCATGGCACCTGACAATACAGTGAAATAATATGTCTGTGCATGAAACTTTACATTATTTAAAATATTACTACCTTTAACGCACAGCCTCGGAAAATGGTCCAAAACTGATATCGCACACATTTATATACAATTTATATACTATAGTCTGCAGCAGCATTCAGGATAAGCACCAGCAAGTACTATTTTGATTAACAACACAACACGTGTCCTACCTCTCTGTAGGTATTCAATTTGTTTTTGCCAGTAGCGAAAATCTTGGGCAGTGGACAATGTGAAACATCTATTGTTCTCTGATGAGTCCACCTTCACTGTCTTTCCCACGTGCGAGAGAGTTACAGTGTGGAGAAGCCCCAAAGAAGCATCCCACCCAGACTGTTGCAACACATTATATAAAACATTACTACCTTTAACCCACAGCCTCTGCAAATGATTCAAAACTGAGATTGCAGACATGAACATATTGTTACAATTTATATAGTTTGCAACCGCATTCAGGATAAGCATCAGCAAGTACCATTATGATTAACAACACAACACAACCTCTCTATGGGTATTAATTTTGTTTTTCCAGTATGCCAGCAGTGAAAATCTTGGGCTGTGGACAATGTGAAACATGTATTGTTCTCTGACAAGTCCACATTCACTGTCTTTTCAACATAAGGGAGAGTTACAGTGTAGAGAAGCCCCAAAGAAGTGTACCATCCAGACTGTTGCACCTACATATTATTTAAAACATTACTACCTTTAACCCACATCCTCAGCAGATGATTTAAAACTCAGATAGCACACATTAACATATTGTTACAATTAATATAGTTTCCAACAGCATTCAGGATAAGCACCAGCAATTACAATTTTGATTAACAACACAACACAACCTCTCTGTAGGTATTAATTTTGTTTTGCCAGTCTTTTTTTTTCAAAGTGCTGGAAACTCCTAACTTGCATTTGATAAATCCCCAAGGAACACAAATTCACCTAAATATCTTCTTGAACAGACTGTACTGAAGACAAAAATACAATTTGGATGGCCTGAGGGTGAGCATTCACAGCAATCTTTAATTTATGAGTGAACACTCCCTTTAAGCTACCGCAGGACTCCTCAGTATAGCATGACCTGTTTAATATGGTCTTCTGAATTTCTACTGTCATGTGTACAATCATCACTCACCTGCATGTGCTGCTCTTCTGCATGACCTCTGCTCTGTGGTATCCAGACAGCTTGCAGAAGCCGTCATTACTGTAAACTACAGGCCAGTCCACAATCTGAGCGTTTCCCAGCAAGAAACTTGTCTCTGATGGTTTAGAGAAGAGAATTAGTGAAATGACACGCACTCATGCATTCCTAATCTTTGCTTCAGTTTATTACCATCACTGATCTGCTGCAACATCTGGTATAATCTCCAAAAAAATTATATTCAAAACCTCATCATCTCGTAAAATGGTGTCCTGCAGAATGTGGATGGAATGTTTTAAATCTATTGTTAGATTTACTTTCAATGTTACTTGTATGAAAGAAACTAGAATTAAACATGGATTCGTTTTAAGTACATCTGGGCCTTTACTGTGATGGGGAATGAGGAGAGATGACGCCCCCTCTAGTGGTCATAAATGCAGCAGTCCGAAATTTTACCACCAGACTGCCTTTATGCCAGTTCGGATGTGTTGCTGGCGCAGAGATGTGGAGTGAAATTATATTGTGTGCGTATTTAATCAGGTGAACGAGAAATGTGTAATTATACTAAATTAGATATGATTAACGATGCAAAATCATGCAAGCGGGTGCTGAACGTTTTACCGTTTAGATTTAACTAATTGCTCCAGATGTAAAACGCTCTGTACGCCTCTATTTATTTCATTTTTGGTTTTGTAAAATAAACGAATACCGGCTTTATCGAAATAATAAAAGTATATGAACAAATATTTAGCAAGATAAAATAAATGAATAAAGAAATAATTAAACGTTAGACTGAATGCAAGTTCTGCATTGCATTGATAAATTAATATTGTTTTATTATTAGATTACATAAAATAACGACGGATTTTTTTTTCTTTTTAAAGAAATATTACTATATGAATACAGACTTTATTTAACTAGTATTTCATTTCAAAGTCGCCTCAAGAACAAATAAATTAATAATGCATTAAAACCAGTGTGCACGGCTCAGACACCAGCAGTCTCTAAAATATATAAAATTAATGATGAACCTAAAGCTTTTCCATGCTTTTCACCTTAATGTAATATTAATAATTGCAATAGGAAGAAATGTGCAAAACGCCACAATAATTACTTTTCTTGTTTTAACTATACAATACAGTGCACTGTAAAAAAAAATAAAATACTTGGCTAATAAGTGACCAAATGCATTTCATAAACCATAAGCGTGTTTCTCACCACTCGAGCGCCTGACGATATTCTCCAGGAAAGTGTTTTGCGGTGCCACCAGCCCTCTCTTTCCCCCGGGCATCGTGCGGCTGTGGGTGTCGCGCTGCTCTCGTCAGGTGGGCACTCTCTGCGCGTGGAGTCTCAGCCGGTGGAACGGGGAGGCTCATGGTAACGTCGCGATCTGGCTGCCCGGGAGCTTCTGTGTGCCACCCGCGCACGCTCTGGGCTCAAAGCGACAAGTCTGTGGGCACGGGGAGCTCCTGGCGCATGCGCAGCTGCAGAGAGGCGCGCTGACAGGAGTTGGGGATCTCCAACTAAGCGCGCGAAATAAGCAACAGCGGACAACAACAACCCCGCCGCACAGAAAAACACAGGTTATCTCTTAGCCTTGAGCGTTATGTACTCGAAATATGAATTAAGTATCAAATATTCACGTTGTGGAGAATTTAAATGCCGGTTCAGAGGCGTTTCTGTGCCCACCTTTGCTATGATAAACGGCATTTAAAAAGTAGCCTAATTCTCCATATCATAATTCTATTAATTATGTAAACAAACATTTACATATGTTCAGATATGAGTAGACTGAAATGATTTACAAAAGCAGTTTTTATCTGAATAACTGTTCACAGTCACAGAGGTTTTCTGTGTTATATTTTTAAAGGGGTAAATTTGCGGAGCAAAACCTTTAATAAAATACATACATAATTTTTTTTTTTTTTTTTTACATTTTTACCATTTCATAAATTGTCAGTAAGAATGTTGTGACAATGTGGCACTGAGATGACATGGAATATTTACATATCTACATGATTTTACACATTAACAATGTGATGATGCAGATATAACGGTTTCAATAGTATGAAATTATGTAATTACAGTTCTGTCTAAAATTACAACCTGGATTTGAGAAAACTGAAATTTATAAATTAAGCAAGTAATTTTCTTTGAAAATGGATCACATGATTGGTTTATTCAATTCAACCAGATTAATTTAGCAGTGAAACACCTGGCCTGTACCATGATGATGGTTTTGGTCAATCAGGCATTGTTAGCACCATGTCTCTGATTGTCAACTTTCTCCGTTAACTCAGGCTTTGTTCCTAAGTTCAGAGGACATCAGTAGCAAGCAGCCAATCACATGCTTTGAATCAGAATAATACTGTGATTGACCTTGTGAGTAAGTCAACACAATTGCAATTCACAGGCAAAGATCAAAAGGGAAAAACCCCAGAAGAGCCCAGAAGAATTTAAAAACATTTATACAGCAAAATGAAAAGAATATTACTAATATAATTACATAAAATGTCTAAAATAATTATAATAAATAATCCTTGTTTAAATCAGACAATTTTATCTTTAAAAGTGTTTTACTTTACTGACCTTTAATGAGAAACCCGGGAGGGTCTTCATTGCATGTCAAGCTGCATGCAATGCTATTAATGTGCACGCCTAACCCCACCCCTCACAGTGACGTCACTAGCTCCATTGAGCACATTGTGTCTGACATTAAATGTCTGAGATATGTAGTCTCAGCTTGCAAATCCAAGTCTGCATCCAGATACTATTGGACACTTTGCTCACATTTGATTGGCTGAACCTTGGTTTTTAACCCAAAATTTAGTTGTGAAGCATAAGTTACCATGGTGACAGAGTGATTAAAGTCAAGCTGCAGATCAGCGCAAATTAACTGAAACTTAAAGGGACCTATTATGCAAAAATCACTTTTAACAGTTATGTGGCAACAGTGTGAATACAGCCAGCCTCTAATGGCAAAAATTAATTAATTCTCTTTTTTTATAATCACACTTGAAAAAAAACTGTCTGCAGAAACACTTTGATTGACATTTTCCCTTTGTACATGTCATAAGAGGGGGAAAGCTCCGCCCACTTATGACAATCTCTCTCTTATCAGCATAAACAGCCCTGTGTGAGAAGCAGCTATTTAGAATCTGCTGACATGCTACTGCAAAGGCATTTTTAGCTCCGCCCTCTTTTCACAATAGAGCTGGGAGCACAATCTCATTTGAATTTAAAGCGACAGTCACTAAAATGACACAATGTGGATCAAAGCCTAAAAGGGGCAGTATAAAATAGTTCTAAAACATTTTTTATGACGTATTTTGAGCTGAAACTTCACATACACACCCCAGGGACATCAGAGACTTATTTTTAAATCTTGTAAAAAGGGGCATAATAGGTCCCCTTTAACTGGCACAACAGCCAAAGCAGATTAAAGGTACAGGTTCATTTCCACTTTAAACTGTTGATTGAAATCGATATCGTGCTGATATTCAGTAAAACGTCACTCTTACTTGTCTGATACTACAGAACGATCTTATCTTATAAATATATAAAAACAAAACCTCATAGAGGGATTGTTTACTTTCATAACTTGATTCATTTTAAGTGAATTTTAATAGGGTTCAGCACTCAGTGAATGTTTTTGGATACTATTTTTAAAACAATTACTATGATATTATTATAAATGACAAATATCTCACACCTCGAAATATTTAGCTCTCCTCCACTTTGTCACAGGGCCCAAGACAATGTTCCCAGCTGTCCTTTTCCTAAAAAGCACCCTGTCAAGACCCATTTGTACGCAGACTTACGCAACAGATGACAGCATGCTCTAAAATCCACAAAACTCTGAGTACAGTTGCTTATTTAAGACTCTATATTTCTGCTTCAATGCCCTTTAATTTCTATTAAGCATTAATCAGTGAAGGCTCTTGCTCTGTTGGACCCTCAAAGGAAAAAAAAACACCTGTTCTGCCATCAGACACCTGCTGACACACACACATGATGAATAGGGTAATGGAGAAAAGATTGATAATGAGCAAGACTGAACGTATATTCTATCAATTTAAAAAAGCAATCAGTTAAAAGCAATACATTTTGAGAGGAATCTGATACTAATAACTGACATACCGACTGATCAGAGGTTTCCATGGTGTAGTTTTAGAGTCAGCCGTTGTATAATCCACACGTTGGCACGGCAGGGGTGTAACAGCAGTCTTCAGTCTAATTGCCGTTTTTTAACTCTTAAAGATGTCCAGGTCAATTACCAAACCACGGGGTGTCATGCCTACATGCAGAAGCAGCTTAAAACCTCCTTTTCTGACATTGTGGAGAGTAGTGCACTTATATGGTTACACAAGCAACATAACATGTTATTAGAGGAAATCTCACAATAACATGTACAGGTTTATGCAATAACTTGTTCTGATAAAGAACACTATAGGCATATTTAGGACTGATAATATGTTTTGCATTTTTATTTATAATATTATATGTAACATTATATATACATGTTTAAAGTCACAAAACAGAATGATAAATGAGCATATTGAGTTAATGCACTGTAAATAGTCACCACTTTTTGTCAGCTGACCCCTTTGAGCTAAACATTATACATGCAAGGTATAATATTTCCAAAATATAACAACAAATTTGCATATTTTACAGATTTATGATGTAGAATATACAGCCGAAGACAAAATTGTTAGCCTGTGAAATTAGTATTGTTTTTCAAATATTTTCCAGGGCCAAAGAGATTTTTCCAAAGTATTACCTATTTAATTAAATTTTCTGGAGAAAGTCTATTTTTTAGTTTAGCTGGAATTACAGGGATTAAGCTGAAGGAAAGTGAGTGGCTAGAAAAAAAAATGTAAATGTAAAAAATGCTAAGGTCAATATTATTAACCCCCTTAAGAATTTGTTTTTCAATTGCCTACAGAACAAACCACGGTTGTCATGCCAGTGACATGCCTAATTAACCAAACTTGTCTAATTAAACTAATTAGACTGTAAGAAATATCCCTAAAATAAAGTTTTCCATATTTTGTGATTCATGTTTTTAATTTTTTTATGCTTTTGATTTGCATTATGGGACCTTAATCTTTCTTCCAACAACAAAAAAGTTGCTTTTATTAACATTTGTAATAGTTTAAAAGTAATATATTGTCTGGGTTGGTGTTATATATTACAATACAAAAACCTTATAATAAACTGCCACCATGTCATTTTACAGATTTGTTTCTCTATATTATTTCTTACACATTATATTAGTTCAAACTACTAAATTGTCAATAAAAGTCACTTTGTCAAACTGTAGAGTTGAATTTTTCAACATCAAAGTTCAACAGAGCAGAGATTAAGATCCCATAATCCAATTCACAGCCGTAAACAAACAGAAAACACGTTAACAACTGTTAATTAACAGATATTTTTACAGTGTAGTTAAGCCTTTAAATGGCACTTTAAGCTGAATGCTAGTGTCTTTCAAAATAAAGAGCAAAATAGTATGTACTGTCATATTGCATAAGACAAAATAAATTGGTTTTAAAAATTAGTTATTGAAACTATTGTGTTTGAAAATGTGTTGAAATAAATCTCTTCTCATTTAAACAGTGCTTATTTGAAAAATAATTTAAATGTCAAAATTATGTCTTCATGCTTATAATTTCCATGAAAAGCTTTGTTTTCTGTAGACACACAGTTAATTTCCATTAACACAGATTTTTTAATTGAGGTATTTTTCAAGTTTTAAAATTAGTGTTTTGCATCCAGAAATAGTTTGTTCAATAAAAAAAACTGTTATAAATGCATTTATCTTACTATAAATATTTAACAGTGTACTTAAATATTTATATTGAATATATAGTTAAATATAGTGTAGTTAAACATTGATGTTATTCAACTGAACAATACGCAACACTAAAAGTTACGGTAATAGCAGATGTGGCCTTAAATAATGGAACAATGCAAAACAAAAAAAACTGTATTCTCCAAACTATAATCTTATTTTGCCTTCTTTGGAGTGAAATCTGACCTGAATATGTTATTGATAGACCCAATTCATATCCTAAAATGCAGCACAGCAGAGTAAAGCAAGGACAAAAGAAAGTTCCTAAACTTAAGAGCTATCATTATTTATTCCGTCACTCTCACTCACCAGCTGGTTCACACTCACTCTTTGTCTTTGCAGCTAGAACAACATGAGAGATGAAGTACAAATATTCAAAACAGAAATAAAACCCAAAAGATTTCCCAGTACTGGGTTCCAGCTGGAAGGCCATCCACTGCGTAAAACATATGATGCAATAGTCGGCGGTTCATTCCACTGTGGCGACCTCTAATAAATCAGAAACTAAGCCAAAGGAAAATGAATGAATGAATGAATGAATGAATGAATGAATGAATGAATGAATGAAACCCATAAGAAACAGGAATGCAAAGGAGTGTGACAAACAGTGGTGTAAAGTATTGAACTACAAATACTCAAATTAGTGTAACTTAGTAGTTTTTCCTCAGAAATTGTAATTTACTAAGTAGTTTTAAAAATGTGTACTTTTACTTGAGTACATGTACAGTACTTTTACTCCACTATTTTATTTGAACCTGCAGTCACTAATATGTTTATTTTGTTTTAGCTAAGGTGATTGGCTAAGTAGAATAATCAGTCCTGTGATTCCTGTCCAATCAAATCAAATTAGAGAGATAAATTCAGCAAAAATGTACAGTGTGGAAGCAATAAAAGTGTCTACAAAGACACAAAAGACTGCATGTCACTGTTGAGAAGATGAAGGATGTCTACGAAGGATGATTGAATTGCCAAATGGCCTTAAACAATAACTAAATGCACTACAGAATGTTACGTTTTCAAACACATGCACAAATTGCATGTATTCGATCAGTGCTGCACAAACTTGATTTGTGACGCCAACTGCTGGACACCTGTAGCTTGTTAGTCAGGACTTAAAATGCATATAAGCTTTAACATATGATCACATATGGTAGATTTTTATAGGCTACACAGATTATAAACACATCAACTTTCACAGCGCATTCACAGTGCTACTCTTTACTCATACTTTGAGTATAGCTGCACAATATTGGAAAAAACTTACAATTCTATATATTGAATTTCTGCGATTTATATTGCGATACTTCACAACATAACTTGAATAGTTCTATTTGGAAAGAATTAATCATTTTAGACTGATTTGGTGAATTTGTAGGGGAGTGAATCTGAATAAAATATAATAAACAAATTACAATCGTAGATAAACACAGTAGAGCAAATGTACAAATGAAGGAGTCTAACAGTATTCAGGTACAAAAATAAAATGATCAAATGTACAATAAAGCTGCATAGCCTTCACTATATAAATGATTAAATACAATTAATCTTTGTTACAGCTACAAATGTAATAATTCCTTGTGGCCTAATGCTTTCAATTCGCTTAGAATGTTTACACAGTCACAGGCCATAAAAACACAAGTACTTGATAAACTTTCACTTTTCACTGAAATGACTCCAAAAATCCCTTGTGTTCTGAACTGTTGTACCTGGTCAACTATAATCCTAACTCACATCCTGCGATGTGACTATTGCGGATTCACACATTGTGATATGGATGCTAAAAGGATACTATATATTGTGCACAGTGTTGGGGGTAATGCATTACAAGTACAATTACATTACAAGTTGCGTAAAAATATTACTTTTCTGAGTGAAATGTAAATTAATGCATTACTTATAAAAATGAAGCAATAATATTTGAGTTACTTTTTTAAAAAATGTAATACAAGTTACTTTTTAGTTTAATTAATTAGCTTTAAAAAATGAATTGCTGAATTAAAATTAATGTAGTCACACTGAGTCACGCACTCAATGAGAGAATGCACTTCTCGCGGGAACAGACAGAAACCAAGATGGCAGAGCCTTACATTTTTGCGATGGAAGCGTTCTCATTATTTTGAACACATTGAAGAAAAAAAGGGTAAATAAAGGTGTAGGTTATACAGTGCATTACTATCAAAAAATAAAAGAGAAAAAACCTGCAAGTTCTGAAAGAGATCAAGCCTCAGCCAGGTACGAAAAAGTAACGCAAAAGTAACTCAAAAGTATCATAACACATGACTTACCATAAAAAGTAACTAAGTAATGCAACAAGTAACTTTTTTGGGGAGTAACTCAATATTGTAATGCATTACTTTCAAAAGTAACTTTCCCCAACACTGATTGTGCAACCCTATTGAGAAGTATTTACAACTGGTACTTTTAATTTTAGTATGATTTTTCAATTCTTTTTCCACCACTGGTGACAAAGCATAAAGAGGAGAAAGACACTACACAAAACAGCCAAAACTCATTCCTTAAGACATAATCTGATTATCACAGCTCTGCTGGTTCTTTAATGAGCAACGCAGTTTAGGCCTGGCAGCACGACAGCATGAACCTCAAGTGATCGATATATTCCCAGATGTTTAATAATTCAAGTTTCACTGTAAATGTCAGAGACACTGAACACAAGGGGGGGGGGTTAACTTCATTTAACCTCCAGAGATGCTGACACTGTTTAATTGTGCATGTTTATTTACACAAACTCCTATACACACACTCTCTACTGTATTCACTGACACACATCTGCTTAATCTCTCAATATTGTACACACACGCACATGCACACACACACACACACACACACACACACAGAGAGAGATGTCTTCATTTCTCTGCATTGATTGTGACTGTTAATTAGCCAGTGAGAATATCCCAGTCTTTTTTTTTTCCTTTTTTTTTGTCACCCTTTTTCTTTCTCTGTGATGCCCATATGCAGTCAGATATCAAAAGTTCTTGATAATTAGAATCTGTTTGAACGTCACTAAAAATATCCTGTCGATAAGTCAATAGCCTCTGAATCTGAAAGCAGAGAGGTTTCCCTAAGCAACTGCGATGGGGTCAGCGAACGGATGATAACTTCACAGGCATGATAGATTTTCCTTTGTCGCTGCACCATTAGCGCTCTCTGTAGCACTGCCAGACTTCCCTTAGATGGCTGAATTACAGTAATGGCCTTTCCATTAAGTGGCCTAGATATATTAAAGTCAACGTGACAAGGCATTCCCATTTTTGCTGCTATTTTGTGATTTTTTTTTCTCAAAGCAAAAGGGGGAAATCAAAAATGAGATTTGATTTTAGCCATTTGGATTAGATTAGAAAATGAAAAGTAGGCATCCCCTACCAGAATGGAGCAAGAACGGAATGTGACTTAGATGTACACTTTTAAACCACAATGAAGAGGCAGAAGGTCAAATTAAAAGTCTTTAAGGTTATTTATGAAAATTTTAATGCATCTTTGATGAATAAAAGTGAGCCCAAGTTTTTAATAGCAGTGTATATGTGACCCTGGACCACTAAATATTGTGGGTCTTATGTTAAACGATTATACACTCACCAGCCACTTTATTAGGTACACCTTACTAGTACCGGGTTGGACCCCCTTTTGCCTTCAGAACTGCCTTAATCCTTCATGGCATATTCAACAAGGTACTGGAAATATTCCTCTGAGATTTTGGTCTATATTGACATGATAACATCACGCAGTTGCTGCTGATTTGTCGACTGCATACGTGCTCTAAATCGAGACTCATCAGACCAGGCAACGTTTTTCCAATCTTCTATTGTCCAATTTTGGTGAGCCTGTGCGAATTGTAGCCTCAGTTTCATGTTCTTAGCTGACAGGAGTGGCACCCGGTGTGGTCTTCTGCTGCTGTAGTCCATCCGCCTCAAGGTTGGACATGTTGTGCGTTCAGAGATGCTCTTCTGCATACCTCAGTTGTAACGAGTTTGTTTGAGTTACTGTTGCCTTTCTATCAGCTGGAACCAGTCTGGCCATTCTCCTCTGACCTCTGGCATCAACAAGGCATTTGCCCCCACAGAACTGCCGCTCACTGGATATTTTCTCTTTTTCGGACCATTCTCTGTAAACCCTAGAGATGGTTGTGCGTGAAAATCCCAGTAGATCAGCGGTTTCTGAAATACTCAGACCAGCCCGTCTGGCACCAACAACCATGCCACGTTCAAAGTCACTTAAATCACCTTTCTTCCCCATTCTGATGCTTGGTTTGAACTGCAGCAGATCGTCTTGACCATGTCTACATGCCTAAATGCATTGAGTTGCTGCCATGTGAGTGTATTTTGGCAATGGTCAAAAATACACCTAATGGGTCAAACTTGTTGATTGAAGAATACTGAGACTAAAAAGTCTTTAAATGCAATGCTGCGATATCATTGTGTCAATATGACCTGAATTTCAAAATTTTTGTTGTTGTTGTTTTTTTTTTTGAAAAGCAATCAGGGGTAAAAAATCTTTAAGTAAAACAAGTGAAATTTGATTGACAACATGACTAGGTTTGATCTTTTGACATTTTTTAGTTTTTAGTATGTGTAAAGATGCACAGATTGACTGTGCTCAGGCAGCCAAATTCCAAACATGTTTTTTTAGTATGCATAGACATGAACAGATTGGCAGTAAGGGGCACATAGTCAGACCTTTGTTTTATTAAAGGCAATATATTTTGTGTTGTTTGCATACGCCAGAATTCCATTATGATAACTTTCACAAATGAACATGACATGTAATCTTGCATACCTACTGTATATCCCAATGTACCATTATTTCACATATGCAAATATAGTCTCAAATACAGCAATTTCATTGGCTGTTCTGTTTGTTGACGTGTGGAAAAGGTCAAACTGTTCATGATAAGTCAGATGTCACACATTCCCATACAGAAATAATAATAATAATAATAATAATAATAATAATAATAATACCTTTTATTTATAGGCGTCTTTCTTTTTTAAGTACTCAAGGACACCTTATAGTATATAGCAAGCACATCATAAAAATACAAGCAATGAAAAGCAATAGACAGGATATTAAACCAGCAAATCATTAAAAGCTATCCTGAACAAAAAAGTTTTTATCTGAGATTTAAAAGCCCTGCCACCAAATGACTTCACCTTAAAGTTTAGAAAAGGTAACAATTCAGCAGAAGATGATCTCAGCGCATGCAAAGGAGTGTACAAATGAAGAAGATTAGAAAGATAGAGAGGTGCCAAGTTATGAAGAGCTTTGTATGTTAAGAGTAGGATTTTGTATTGTATACGATAGTGAACAGAAATCTGAATTGATTGTCTGAATGGCAATATACACTCAAAACTTAATTAATTTGCATTGGGACAACATGAAGGGATTGTGTGGAACTCAGCATTTTTTACAGTGTACACAAATTACATACATGATATACAAATTCATCTTTGAATTTCATATATAAAAGTATGTCATATACGCAACATAAATATCCAAATATTGCAAAAAAATGTACATTTTCATCCATTTTTTTTCAACTATTGGAATAACTAATTAATTCCAAATGCATTCAAATAAAAGATGTTCAAATATATTAGCTATAATTTTATATATACATGTTCATATATGTTTCCCAGAGATGGGTTGCGGCTGGAAGGGCATCCGCTGCGTAAAACATATGCTGGATAAGTTGGCGGTTCATCCCGCTGTGGCGACCCCAGATTAATAAAGGGACTAAGCCGAAAAGAAAATGAATGAATGAATGAATGTTCATATATGGCCATATATCAGATTTCTGTTTGAGCAAGTGAGGCAGTCTACTTATTGCAAAGTAGCATTTGATCACTCTACCACATTACTCTCTATGAAACCAGCTATGTTTAGACATACTCTTTTGAACCACACTGTGTAGGCTGGAGGTCAAATTAACCATAAAGATAACATTTATATTGCAAATATATTGTGTTTAAACAAAATTAGATAACCACATTAGATGTAAAATGTGCACTTTACATGCCTCTAGCCATCCCGAATGACTGTTTGAGCAGAACTGATAGCGTGAGTTTGGGACAACACTGGGATGGTTTCTGAATAATGGAAGATGAGGGAGCGTTTGAAACTTGTTGCCATTAATTTTGCAGATCTGTTAGCTCCAGTCAGCGGCACAGAAATTACACACTTCACCTTTAAATCTTGCATGATGCATTCCTTTCAATAGAAACATTCACTGTTAACACAAACCAAAAACTCACACGACCCAGGCAATATCAGCTGAAACTTGTTTGATTCAATAATTTGGACTATTTTGATCATTTTTAATGATGCAAATTACACAACCTGATAAATTTACAGAAAGTATATTTTCACAAATAAAGGTATTTTGAAATATGAAAATATATAAAGCAATAGTGCCACTTTTTCAGCAGTGTGGTTTCGAATACATTTGTCCACTATACAGTCACTTATTTGTCAGTCCCTTATTTATCAGGGGTTGCCACAGCAAAATGATCTGCCAACTATTCCAGCATATGTTTTACGCAGCAGATGTCCTTCCAGCCGCAACCCAATACTGGGAAAAACCCATACACTCTCACATTCACACACACACACACACTCATACACTGCGGCCAATTTAGTTTATTCAATTCACCCTATACCGCATGTTGGGGCATGTGGGGGGAAACCGGAGCACCCGGAGGAAACCCACGTGAACACGGGGAGAACATGCAAACTCCACACAGAAATGCCAACTGGCCAAACTGGGACTTGAACCAGCGACCTTCTTGCTGGGAGCCCACAGTGCTAACCACTGAGCCACTGTGCCGCTCACATTGTGAAAGACACAAAATTAAAATGAAGAAATATAAAACTATTGTTGCAAAAAAAATTTATGTACTAATATTTGTATATTTTTAAGATTGTAGGACGACCAACTTGATTATGTGGTGCTTCATGGGAATGGGAGTGACTAAATATATTTATAAATGCACTAATTAGTGGATATTCTGCACAGCATCATGGGTAATGTAGTTTTTCTGCATGAATTGTGCTATTAAAAATAAGTTGACTTGTAATGCAAACATATGAGATCAATACCAATATCAGAGCTCACATCTGCTCTACTTTAAAGGTTGCATTAAAGTTATTGTTAGACACAAATTTCTCTTTAGAGAAAATGAATGTAGTTCTAGCTTCTGGAACTCAACTGCTGAGCTCTACAGAATAACTATCAGTAATAATACAATGGAAATAATTGTCCCCATTTCTGAAGCGTTTTCTTTCTTCATCAGAGCAGTCAGGTGAAAAGTTTGTCTCAAGAGTTCTCTAACAATCAAACGTGTGGTCAGTACAGTTCACAGAATACAGCTTTGAGTGAATCACAGCAGGACTCCAGCTTATGAAACTGACAGACATGCTGCTTATTCCCAGCAGAGAAAGAAATGAAAAATAACACAATCAAAGAGCAAAACGATACCAAGTGCAATAGCATGACTTTGCAGGATACTAATTTGTCCTTATATAAGTTAAACCTAAAGAAACAGTCTACTAGACAATTTTTTTCAACTCCCCTAGAGTTAAACCATTAAGTTTGACCATTTTTAAGCACTTTTAGCTTAGCTTAGCATAGATCATTGCATCGGATTAGACCATTAGCATCTCGTTCAAAATTGACCAAAGAGTTTTGATAGTTTTGCTATTTAAAGCGCTGTAGTTACAGACTGAAAAAAATGATTCCTTGGCTTTACTCTTTTCTTTTTAAGATAACTGGTTGCAAACAATTTATATGGGCTGAATATAAACAAAAAAATAATAAGTTGAACATTACTAAATTCAATTTCTTTGTTTAAATTCACCCCATATAAATTGCTTGCAACACTTTTGCAAAAATCATTATTTTCAGTGCATTGTGTACACTGTAAAACAATACTTTAGCTGCTTGTTCAAGCTACGCATTTAAAATGAGTTGAATTAACACAATTCTTAAGTTTTTTGAGACAACTTAATTGTTTTATGTTCAATCCACTTAATTTGTAGAAATTATTACAGTAACTTAAGTTGTGTTGGGACAACATTAAAGTGCACTGTAAAAAATGCTGGATTCCACACAATTCCTTCATGTTGTCCCAACACAAATAGATTAAGTTAACTTAATCGGTTTTACAAATTCAAGTGGATTGAACATAAAACAATTAAGTTATCCCAAAAAAACCTTAAGAATTGTGTTGTTTCGACTCATTTTAAATAAGTAGCTTGAACAAGCAGCAAAAGTCATTTTTTGAGTGTATTTTCTTGGCCAATATGGATAATAATGCATAATAATGTGTAATAATCAAGGAAATTTGCTGCTGTATCATGGCTGCAAGAGCTGCAAGGATATTCCGAATGATCTATGCTAAGCTAAGCTAAAAGTGCTCCTGCTAGACCAGGAGATTGGTTGAATGTATTTAAAAATGGTAAAATAAATAAATAAATTGTTAAAGTCTAGGGGACTTCCAAAATGAGGCAATTTTCAAAGCAAAAAATGAAGTGTTCCTTTAAGTATCAAGGTTTCCTCTATAGAGAAGTACATGATCAGTAGTCACTCAAAGAAAAAAGTCTTCCTGAAAGCAATAAGACTAAATGTCTTCCTCCTACTAAGTTGTAACATTTGTTCTCTGAAGCCACAGAGTCCATGAACGTGTTTACGTGTTCAGATAAATACACATCGTGCTGCTGCCTGTGATGTCGAGCGCAAACCATCCCAATGTCTTTTGTCTCCCTGCTCAGGCTAATTACAGCTCTGCCCACGATTACTGTCCACATTCTCGCTTTCACAGATTTAAGAACAGAAAGCTCTCCTGGAAACATAAATAATATCTGCTTCAGTAGATTAGCACTACAGAGAAAAGGTTCACATTGTCAGTGACTCAATAACACCATTCAGTGATCAGTGAAAGCATAAGAACACCAGTTTTGGGGACAGTATCTTGTCAAGTTCTAAACTATTACACTGCAATTTTAAGGTTTTAAATTGTAATATGGTAGTATGGTGTACAGTAATACGGTATTGATCAAAAACAGTAAGCATGAAATATGAATGTGACTTAAAACACGGTTTATCATGTACAGATGAAGACAATTTTATTTATTTATTTTTATTTATTTTATTCTTACTGAGACATTCTTATTTCTGGAATAAAAAAAGAAATACATATATATTTTTTCAATTGTCTACAAAACAAACCACTGTTGTCCAATGACTTCCCTAATTAACCTTAACTTGCCTAGATAATCTAATTAACCTAGTTAAGTATTTAATTTGCACTTTAAGCTGAATACTAGTATCTTGCAGAATAAATAGTAAAATATTATATACTGTCATCATGGCAAAAACAAAAGAAATTAGTTATTAGAAAGTAGTTATTAAAACTTTTATGCTTAAATGTTGGGGGGAAAAAAGTCTTCTCTCCATTAAATAGCACTTGGGAAACATTTGAAAGAATGAAAAATTCCATAATGAATAATTTTGTCTTCAACAGTAACTTGAAATATAATGATGCATACAATTAAATATACAATTTTAAAAAATTTTATATAGTTTTGCATACTCTTAAAAATAAAGGTTCGTTATTAGCATCAATGGTTTCATAAAGCAGTGGTTTCCAAAGTGTGGGACGCTTGGTGATTTCCAAAAATCTAATTCATTTTATTAAACTAGTAGAATTAACCTACAGAAGGAAAAAAATGTAATAGTAACATAAAAAAATGCATTTTGATGCAAATTGATTTTATGGCACCAGGTTAAACTTTCTGACACCTTTACGGCACTCTATGTGGGTGTATTAAAAATAAATTCAGGCCACAACTAAACATGGAGGATGGTCTCAGAGTATCCGGCATTCTCCAAAATTAAACAATGAATAGACTTAGAAGAAAAACTGAAACTGAAGACCAAGCTGATGCTGTGGTCGTCATGGAAAAATGGAGTGCATGAGACTGATTCCTGAATGACCACTGTGATAAACGAGTCCCCACATTGATCCTGCGGGCCAACCTAGTTTAACTGAAAGAATTGCTACCTGTAATAGGAGAACCTCTTCTTAACCTCATCAACTCTTCTCTATCTTTAGGCCATGTTCCAAATCCTTTTAAGCTAGCTGTTATTAAGCCTATTATTAAGAAACCACAACTGGACCCCAGCAACTTAGCTAATTATAGGCCTATTTCAAATATTCTGTTTATGTCTAAAATACTAGAAAAAGTTGTTTCTGCCCAATTATGCTCCTTTCTGCAGATGAACAATGTTTTTGAAGTGTTTCAGTCAGGTTTCAGGCCTCATCACAGTACAGAAACCGCATTAGTGAAAATAACCAACGATTTACTCTGCTGACCAAGGGTGCATCTCATTATTAGTTTTACTTGATCTCAGTGCTGCATTTGCACATCGACCACAATATCCTCATAGATTGCTTAAATTCTACAGGTGTCCGGGGACAGGCTCTACAATGGTTTAAGTCATACTTAACTGACCGTTACCAGTTTGTGAATATAAATGGACAGCTTTCACAGGTCAGGCCAGTACAGTATGGGGTGCCTCAAGGATCAGTTTTAGGCCCTTTGCTGTTCACAATATACATGCTACCCCTGGGAGACATTATAAGAAGACACGGGATCAGCTTTCACTGCTATGCAGATGATACTCAATTATATATTTCAACAAAACCTGATGAGACGTCTGAACTGTCTAAGCTAACTGAATGTATTAAAGATGTTAAAGACTCCATGACCAACAATTTCCTTCTCTTAAATTCAGACAAAACAGAATTATTACTTATTGGGCCTAAATCCTGTACACAGCAGATCTCACAACTCGACCTGCAATTAGAGGGACACAAAGTTAGCATTAGCTCTACTGTAAAAGATCTGGGTGTTACACTAGACAGCAATTTAACCTTTGAAAATCATATCTTCCATGTCACAAAAACCGCCTTCTTTCATCTGAGAAATATCGGTAATTGTTTTTACAAATTTAAGTGGATTGAACATAAAACAATTAAGTTGTCCCAAAAAAAACCCTACAAATTATTTTGTTTCAACTCATTTTAATTATGTAGTTTGAACAAGCAGCAAAAGTCATTTTTTGAGTGAATATATGTGTTTGTGTAAAAGAAAATTAGCTTATAACAATGTAATATACAAATTAATGCTGTTGTATGCAATTTTAGTGCAAATTTGTGTTACTCTGAACAGTATTACTTTACCACAGCAACAGAAAGCGAGCAGGAGGGAGGAAAACAGCTCTTGATGTGAAATGACTCACTGACATTCAGTCAGGCCCTCATTAAATTAGTTAAAACACTCCTGCATTATCCAGAGCTCAAATGTGTTTAACAGTCTCAAATGCCCCCCTAATTACAATGAGCCAGCCTTACAGACACACAGGTTCAGCAGTTCATATCATTTTTACTGCTATTCTGCTCATTATAGGAAGAAACGCGATATAAATACTGTGCACGGACAGCCACAAAGCACAGGTGATGATAAAACTGTAGGAAATGTCTATAACAAAGCTACAGGAAATAAACACAATTCATATTTATCTGCTTGAGCTCCTTAAAAAGACAGTTCAAGTGAATATTTAGTTTACTCATTTACTCACCCCCATGTCGTCCCGTCCTGTGCTTTCTTTCCTCTGTGAGAAGAAAGTATATAAATGAAGAACCACAAGTCTGACCACATTACATTAGGTGAACAGTTGCATTAGATGTTAATTTTTACCCTGATGTGTGCTTGCGTCAGATGCTACCATGCAGCATTTATTACCATGTTGTGCACTGCTTTCTATTTGTGCAGAGTATAGCTCAAGTATATACTTCATTTTTACACATATGATGGTGTATGTGTACAGTGTGGTAAGGTAATCGGGAACAAATAAAATGTGTAAAATGGTCAATGAATCTACAAGGAGATCTACAAATGAACTGGTTGTATTGCTGTGAGAAATAACATGATTATTTGTATTAACATGCATGAACGGAAACATCAGATGCTATATTTACTGTACTTCCATAAAAATTGCCACCCTAATTTCTTTTATTCATAGACTAATCTCCTCTATTTCTTAAATGTCATGCATTTCTTTTAACTTTTGGTCTGCCTTACATTACATTACATCAAATAAAATAGTAGAATATAATAGAAAATAATTAAAAAATAAAATAAAATGGAATAAAATAGCATAGAATAGAGGAGCATAAAATAATTTAATTTAACTGAGCAAAATAGAATTGAAATGAATAAAATTGGACAGAATAGAATAGCATAAAAATAATAGTATTATTTTATTATTTTAATAGTTTTATTTAAAGTATTAAAGAAAATAATAGAACAGATTAAAAAATAAAATAGCATGAAATAGATTTTTTCTGAATAGAATAAAATAAAATAGAATAAAATTCACTAGAATAGAACAGAAGAGCATAGCATAAAATGAAATTAAATAAGCTAGAACAGAATTTAGGATCACACTTTGTTTTGATGGTCTGTTTGTTGAATTTAAGTTGCATTGCGTCTACATGCCAACTAATTCTCATTAGATTATAAGTAGACTGTTAGGTTGGGGTTAGGGTTAGTGTAAGTTGACATGTACTTGCAAAGTTTCATATAGTCAGTTAAATGGCTGTTGAAGAAGCAGTATCAACAGATATTAAGCAGACAATCTACTAATACTCAAATGGACCATCAAAATAAAGTGTTACCAAATTTAGTAGTTAATAAAAGAAAATAGAGCAGAATAAAATAAAATAATTCATTATTAATAAAAGTGAATAGAATAGACCAAAATAAAGTAGAAGAAAAAAATTTAACAGAATAAAATAAATAATAATACATAAAATAGAATATAATTAATAAAATAAAAACTTCATTTAATAGCACAGAGCCGCTGGGCACATGCATACTGGTGTCTGCCCTTGACCTTTGCTTTCCAAAATACATTATTAATCTATGTTTATGTACATTTTATAATTATGTTTCCCTTTATAATTAAATTAAACTTTTAAAAAAAGAAAGAAAAAATGCACAGACCCTGCACAAGAATAAATCTTTCTAGAGCGCATGTGTTCATGCACACTATCAAGTGGAGTATGAAATGCTGTGCTTTTGAAGTACAATTTGGGTTTAAGCATATGAGGAGCATTCATATAATAATTGGGATTTTGTTTCTTTCTGAAGTCCTGTCACTTTAACAATTATAGTTCCAGCAGTAAAAAAAAAAAAAAGAGAGAGAATAAAGATAAAACAGTCCTTTTAATCAGCCTAATCCTTTCGATCTCAAAATATCTGTATTGAAATGTCTCGTGGCACCATGCTGATGCATTTCAACTGCACTAAAACACTTTGATATGTCAAAGAGTTTTAGATCCAGCTCACTAAACATCTTCAGAAGAACATTAGGAGTGATTAAATATTCAGAGATGACGAGAGAGAGAGAGAGAGAGAAAGAGAGAGAGAGAGAGAGAGAGAGAGAGAGAGAGAGAGAGAGAGAGAGCGAGAGCGCGAGAGAGAGATGTGCAGAAACCAAAATAGAAGGATAGTGAGAGAGACTTAAAAACCTCATTGAGCTGATCTCAAATTTATTCCAACACATTAATAATGTATAGAATAAACCAATATAAACATGCCTAATAACATGTCAGAATTCAGCACTAAGATTTAAAGATGATGTAAGGATGTGTTATTTAGTTAATACAGTCGTGGCCAAAAGTTTTGAGAATGACACAAATATTAGTTTTCACAAAGTTTGCTGCTAAACTGCTTTTAGATCTTTGTTTCAGTTGTTTCTGTGATGTACTGAAATATAATTACAAGTACACTGTAAAAAAACATAATTCCCACCATTTCTTCATTTCTTCATGTTTCGTCAACTAATTTAACTACCTAATTTAAATAAGCTTAAGTTAACGTTTAAACTAATTTTAAGTTGATTAAACATAAAATAATCAAGTTGCACAAAAAAACCCCTCAAGAATTGTGTTGTTTCAGCTCATTTGAAATAAGTAGTTTGAAAAAGCAGCAAAAATATTTTTGAGTGATGTAGTGATCACAAAAAGAAGTTATAAAGGTTTGAAATAATTCAGATTTTTGAATGTTTCTAAATGTTTGAAGAAAAAAATCCAGATATTACTTAAACACAAATACAGTGCAGCAGAAATATTGTAAAATGTTATTGGAATTTATAAGAACAATTTTGTATTATAAATGCATTTCAAATACAATTTATTTTTGTGCTGGGAAAGCTTAATTCTTAGCAGTCATAAATCCAGTCTTAATCCTCACCTATCATAAATCCTTCTAAAATTAATTTGGTGTCAAATTATGGCCTGTTATTAATCAATGCTCAAACTTAGCATTATCAATATGAAATGTTGAATGATTACATTATTTCTGAAAAATCAAGTCTTAATGAAATAATGTTGTTGTTTTTTTTCTTGTTCTAATGTGCAATGAATAGTTCACAGTCCCAAAAAAAGAAAATTCTGTCATCATTTACTCACCATATACCCTACACTTGTAACAAACCCGTTTGAGTTTCTTTTTTTCCCCTGTTAAACTCAAAAGAAGATAGTTTGAAGAATGTTGGAAACCGGTAACAATTGACTTTCATAGTAAGAAAAAAAAATATTATGGAAGTCAATGGTTCCAACGATTTTCAAAATAATTTCATTTGTGTTTAATAATAATTAAAAAAAACTCAAAATAATTTCATTTGTGTTTAATAATAAAAAATAAACTCAAAATAATTTCTCAAACTGATATGTTACAAGCGAGTAAACGACGACAGAATTTCTCGTTTTAATTTAACTATCGCTTTAAAAGATTTTTTTACGATCATCACTCTTCAAAAACCCTCTCAAAGTGAGGGACAGGGTCGTTCCTTGGAGAAATCACAACCCGCACACATGTCCTCCTCACCAGCACGATTACGTAACTCTAATGATGAGTTCAGGAGAGAGTAGGAAGACCGTCTTTGTTTTCGACCAATAACAAGACCGATAATTAGCAACTGTCGACCGGATGCACATTCAGAAGTTTCACCCAAGAGTAGTCATACAGCATTTCATCATGTTAATGAAAGTGTCATTACTCAACGTGTCATCACAGCGGTGGTGTACATCATCACTGACTGGAGGTTTGTTCTGCCTCTGATCACAACAGAAAGCGTGCGAGCCATGCAGGGATGAAAGCGGGAAACGTAAAACAAAACAACAACAGAGACACAAAGACGGAGAGAAGAAACTGCGGCAGACAGAATGAGAGAGACAGAGTGGATCTGTGTGGGCCAGCGTTGTATTTTATTTTAGAAACAGGAGTGGGTGGATCTCACGGTGTACACTACTCTATTAATTTCATTCAGAAACACGCATCTTAAAAGAGCGGAGACCGTCAGGAAAAGATTAGATTAAAAAAATATAGTTACATAGGCTTTCCTCCCTACTTGACATCTCAACCAGTTTCTCTGCTAGTTTTTCTGGCCCTCTACACCCATA
Organism: Danio jaintianensis; assembly: GCA_903798115.1. Classification (NCBI taxonomy): domain Eukaryota; kingdom Metazoa; phylum Chordata; class Actinopteri; order Cypriniformes; family Danionidae; genus Danio; species Danio jaintianensis. The sequence goes on along the minus strand of CAIGQV010003909.1, from coordinate 10,939,521 downwards.
AAAGCTCTCACATTGAAGGGTCAGACACCGTTTACTCCTAGTATTAGGAAGCGTTTTTGTCAATTGTACAGCAAGCCAAATTAGCCTAAATTGCACCCAGCGTCGTCAAAATTTCATTTTTACTAGTAAGAATATAATTAGCTCTCTAATTACGTTTTTACTAACAATTACAATTAGAGAGCTCTGTAATGTAATTAGAGAGCTCTGCAATAATATTCTTACTAGTAAATTAATTAGAGAGCTCTGTAATTCGCCTTGTTACTAGTAAGAATTCAGATTAGAGAGCTCTCGAATTGTATTTTTGACTAGTAAGAATTTCATTAATTGTAATTGTTACTAGTATGAATTAAATAAGAGAGCTCTCCAAACATAATTGTTTCTAGTAAAAATTGAATTAGGGATCTCTAGAAGTATATTCTTACTAGTAAAAATGAAATTATGATGAGTTACGCTGGGTGCAATTTAGGCTATTTTGGTCTGCCATACAATTGGATCGCAAAATACATTCCTGTTTACATCTGGGGAGGGGACATATTTATTCACAAAACATATTATGGCTAAAATTAGCTTCTAACTTTTTTTAATCTTATAACTCAAGTTTATTGGAAATGCTTCAGTCTGGTGGGTGTGATTTTCCCAAGTAGGATGTGATGCTGGATTATCATCTATTCTGATCCTGGAACACCATTCCTGTTTAAAAATATCATCCCACCGCTAAATCTAACTGTAAATTATTCACAAAATCAGAAGGGATTAGTTTTATAGTTGGATAACAATGATGTAGAAGCACATAACCCTAACTATAAGTCAAAACATAAACTGTAAATTTATCTCTTAAATCCGATTGGCATGTTAATCCAGGAAGATGTCCTACTTGATGAAATCACAATAACCCTTCAGTCTAAAGGAATAGATCACCCCCCAAAAATGAAAATTTACTCACTATTTACTCTCCCTTAAGTGGTTCCAAACTTTTATGAGTATTTTTATTGTCGAACACAAAATAAGATGAACAAAGCTGTCACTGATATTGAAGAAAGCTGACAACCTGTAACCGCTGACTTCCATAGTGGGAAAAACAAATACTAGGCAAGGCAATGGTTACAAGTATCCAACTTTCTTCAAAATATCTTCTTTTGTGTTCAACCGAATAAAGAAACATGTTTGTGACAAGTGAAGTGTGAGAAAATGACAGAATTTTCAGTTTTGGGTGAACCATGTCTTTTAACATACAATTTACTGCAGTTTCTAGGTAAAACGAAAGCTACGTGGCATTACACCACAGCTTACTGAAGTAAAACCCTACTACAGTATTTATTACAGTTAATCAGTTCACTATAGTTAATACAGCACTGTAACATTAATTAAAGTGTTGTAAATACTATACTATACATCATACTTTACAATAGTATGGTTCAAAAACACTAGAATTCACCATAAATTAATACTGTATAGTATTTTTTCAAGCTAGACTGCTATTCATTTATTTCTTATCTGCTATTAACGCCATGAAGCCACATTTGCTGGCAGAGAAATTAATTTCCCCATTTTAATTTGGATACTAACATTTCTGGATGGATTTTGGATTCCTCAGTACGTTTTCAGTGTGTTAATGTTTAATAGTTAAGGCCAGGGGCGTAGC
>CAIGQV010003909.1:10883404-10932879 GCA_903798115.1 Danio jaintianensis | reverse complement strand
TTCCGAATTAAACGTAGCGTAAGTGTCATTGACTCATTGCTTTAATTCACAAATTCTGTCGGATTTAAACCCACTGATTCATTAAAATAACCAGTTCACAGGTAATTTTTCTACAATTATCTTTGAGAAGAGCGACTCTTTAGCAATGGTCAAACAGTAGAATTTTTAAACTGACAAATAACGGACTTCCATGACAAATCTTTATCGGTTTATCATCAGTAAATCGGTTAATTAACAAATACTAATTAACAACCAGTTCTTAATTCATTTGTTCAGCAATTAGTAACATGAATGGCTCGTTTCCACAATTGCCATTCTGCTTAAGTTTAGATCATGAATAAATAATTCAGACTGAATCAATGTAGTCTATTCACTAAAATGATCAAACAAATCAAATCAAAAGTTTAAGAACTATTACAGTGTAAAAAAACAAAAACAAATCACATATACCTCAAACTGTGCAATTTCATCCTCTCTCACACGCATCACAAATAAAGCAAATGTGCATTTCATCTTTATCACAAAACAGGTTTAATTTAATATCTCTTTATTTTTTAAAATAATTAAACATTTGTATTTCTCTGACCCTTTTTAACTTTTGTAATCGTTTGATGTCTGGGGCTTTCTAAAGCACAGGTTTCAATTCTGACAAAGCTCACCACAGCATCAGTCCTCCACAATCCCGCTCTCACTCCCCCCCCCCCCCCTCCCCCAATCAGCAACTAAGTAAAAAATAAAAAGGAAGAGAGAGAACAAATTCCACTTGGTCAAAAAGAAAAAGGAAAAACAAAACCAATTCCAGACAAAATAAAAATAAACCCAAAACAAATTAGAAGTGAAACCCAAGAAAGAAAGAAAGAAAAAGTAAATCCCAAGAGGCCGTGTTCGAACTTTCCTCATCATATACTGGATTCTCCTAAAGAAAAATACGCTAAAGGTTCTACTAGATACAGAGTATCAAAGTACTGCAGTCAGATACAGTATACAGGTACTTAACACTGTAAGAAACTCCCTCACACACTCGAATGCAGAATGTGTGTGTGTGCACGTGCAGTTCCGTTTCTTATGACAAGCATCTCAGATTTGCTGCTGGAATTCAGAACACTCCCTCAGATGTGTGTGCATGTGTGCATGTGTGTGTCTCTCATTTACTGGTACCAGTACCGGACTGGTGCTAAAGAGTCCAAACAAGTATACCAGGTGGCACATTTGGACAGGAAAAAAAAAAAGAACGAAAAGGGGAGGAAAATTAAAAAGAGCTGGTGTGTGTAACATATGTCCACTTCCTCTTCTCTGCTGGTTACTGCATAGTGTCCCCTTTGAAGAAGCCTACAATCCAGACCTGCTGCATTTATCCAGATGTTGAAGGATAATCAAAAAGGTCAATGGTAGACAATTCTGCTTTCAGATATTCAAGACACGCAGCTGGGCCAATGTTGATCCAATTGAGAGAATGCTGAGATGAGGAGGAAAAGAAAGAGATGGAGTGAGTAAAGAAAGAGAGAGAGAGAGAGAGAGAGAGAGAGAGAGAGAGAGAGAGAGAGAGAGAGAGAGAGAGAGAGAGAGAGAATTGGGCTGGTGTTGTTCAGCAAGAATGGGTGAGGTATGTCAGATCGGTGGGTTGAGATTCTGTTTGTTTGTTTCATTTTCTTAACAGCAGTCGTTCGTTTCAGTCCAACTGTCTGTTTAAAGTCCGTTCCCCTCCAGTGTGGGTTTATTTATTTTTTTGCTTATTTTTATTTTTTTAAACTTCATTTTCTAGTCACGTTCTTTTTCGGCTTTATATTTTTAAAGGGGAAGAGAGAGAGAAAAAAAAGAGGATAAAATAAAAGTTATTTACAGTGCTTTTGAAATAATGAGACTGACGAGGTGATTCTACGGTAAAGTAAGTCGCACAAATACAGAAAAGAAAAAAGAAATGTGGCCAACGTTCCGAGCGTGTTGTGGAGGCGTTGGGGAAAAAGCGGTCCAGGAGAGGCGCTTCGTTAAGTGGGAATAATTCCATCGGTCTGGAGGCTTCTCTTCAACTCCAGATCCTCCAACCTCTTCCACAGCTCCTCTCTCTCCTTCTCTTTCTTCTTCTCTCTGAAAAAAAATGACAGATTGGAGGGGGGGGAATATTTAAATGATAAATATTTAAAGGGATAGTTCATCCAAAAACTAAAATTCTGTCATCATTTCCTCTCCCTTTACTTGTTCAAAACCTGTTTGAGTTTCTTCTGTTGAACACAAAAGAAGATATTTTGAAAAAAGCTGGAAAACTGTAACCACTGACTACTATGGAAGTCAATGCTTACAAGTTTTCAGCTTTCTTCAAAATATCTTCTTTTGTGATCAACAGAATAAAGAAACTCATAAAAGTTTATAACCACTTGAGCAATAGCAGAGTAAATAGTAAGTAAATTGTCATTTTTGGGTGAACTATCCCTTTAACTCAGAATCCAAGAACTCCATGACACAAGAATAAATAGCGCACCTTTGACGATCTGACTTGTAAGTGGACGTGAGTTCATCAAACAAAGTGCTGTTCATTTCCATGAAGGCCTTCAGAACATTATAGACTAAAGCTACTATGGCCCTGAAAAAGAAGAATAAAGAAGAATTAGACCATTTAAGCATACATTACACTAGGACTGGAAGAGAACATGTTTAATCCAGTAGATGGCAATATTCAATTAATGCTGAACAGTACTGAGAATGTTGTGAAGCATTCACATACAAATATTTGGTATATTACACTGGTCAAAAGTTTGGGGTCAGTTTGATTTCTAAATGTTTTAAAATAAGCTTATGCTGCTCACCAAAGCTGCATTTATTTAATCAAAAATACAGTACAAATTGTAAAATTGTGAAATGTTATTGCACTATAAAATAACTGTTCAAAAGTAGTTTATAATTTAATTTGATAATTTATTTCAGTGATTTTAATGATGAATGTTCAGCTTCATTACTCCAGTCTTCAGAGTCACATGATCCTTCAGAAATCACTCTAATATTAATTATTATTATTAGTAGTAATATTATTATTAAAAGCAATAATGACTGGAGTAATAATTTCATTTGAAACTACATACAATAAAAAAGCAGCTATTTAAAATTGTAATAAATATTTAACAATTGTTTTACATTTAATAAATGCCACCTTGAACAAAATAAATTTCCTTAAAAAAAATAAAAAAAATTAACTGACCCCAAACTTTTGACCAGTAGTGTAGTTCAAAATTGATAAAATCCTAATATCATTTTTTAAATAAGTTCTATTATTTAACCAAATATGCAATTATTGCATCAAAATTTCACAGTCTTGATCAGTCTGATGTCACATGATTCTCTTGAAATGATGCTGATTTGAGATCAAGAAATGTTTCTTATAATAAACGATGTTACAAAAAAGTGATACAATTCTGTCACTATTACTTGATGAATAGAAAGTTCCTAGAAAAAGAACAAAATATCTGGATTTAATTGAAATTGTAATCAGCTACTTGATATTTAGTTGATCAATTTATTGCATCTTTACTAAATAAAAAGACAAATAAATAAAATAAATGTCCACTTTTATGCATTTAAAAAAAAAAAAAGTAAAATTAATTTTTCCAGTAAATTAACCACATTCCATATTCACAAAATGTTATATTTATTATATTGAATTTACATAATTTTATAAATTAAACTATTTATTACTCTTTATGAGAAAGAAAGTGTTCCCCAATCATGTCCTATGGAAAGTAGGAAATTTGAGGGGTAAAAAGCAGCACTAAATGTGATTGGAACAAAGGAGCCTACATTACTTATAGGCTGAGAGATTGCGTTGGTGTGTAGGTTTGACTCACGGGTTCCAGTGTTCTTTGGAAATCCGGTAAAGACTGGCGAACATTATTGGAAGAATCACATTGGAGTTCTCCTCAATCAGACTCATGATGTACTCATTATTCCAGTAGTACAGAGCTCTCTCAGCCACCTGGACACACATACACATTCATTTACAAACTCACACGATTCATCTAGCATTTGGATGCATTCAATTCTCAGCTGCTGCATGCATTTATACAGTCGTGGCCAAAAGTTTTGAGAATTACATAAATATTGGAAATTGGAAAAGTTGCTGCTTAAGTTTTTATAATGGTAATTTTGCATATACTCCAGAATGTTATGAAGAGTGATCAGATGAATTGCATAGTCCTTCTTTGCCATGAAAATTAACTTAATCCTGAAAAAAACTTTCCACTGCATTTCATTGCTGTCATTAAAGGACCTGCTGAGATCATTTCAGTAATCGTCTTGTTAACTCAGGTGAGAATGTTGAACACCACAAGGCTGAAGATCATTATGTCAGGTTGATTGGGTTAGAATGACAGACTTGACATGTTTAAAGGAGGGTGATGCTTGAAATCATTGTTCTTCCATTGTTAACCATGGTGGCCTGCAAAGAAACGTGTGCAGCCATCAATGCGTTGCATAAAAATAGCTTAACAGGCAAGGATATTGTGGCTACTAAGATTCCACCTAAATCAACAATTTATAGGATCATCAAGAACTTCAAGGAAAGAGGTTCAATTCTTGTTAAGAAGGCTTCAGGGCGTCCAAGAAAGTCCAGCAAGTGCCAGGATCGTCTCCTAAAGAGGATTCAGCTGCGGGATCGGAGTGCCACCAGTGCAGAGCTTGCTCAGGAATGGCAGCAGGCAGGTGTGAGCGCATCTGCACGAACAGTGAGGCGAAGACTTTTGGAAGATGGCCTGGTGTCAAGAAGGGCAGCAAAGAAGATTGATCTTCTGCAAAAAGTATGGCGAATGGACTGCTGAGGACTGGGGCAAAGTCATATTCTCAGATGAAGCCCCTTTCTGATTGTTTGGGGCATCTGGAAAAAGGCTTGTCCGGAGAAGAAAAGGTGAGCGCTACCATCAGTCCTGTGTCATGCCAACAGTAAAGCATCCTGAGACCATTCATGTGTGGGGTTGCTTCTCATCCAAGGGAGTGGGCTCACTCACAATTTTGCCCAAAAACACAGCCATGAATAAAGAATGGTACCAAAACACCCTCCAACAGCAATTTCTTACAACAATCCAACAACAGTTTTGTGAAGAACAATGCATTTTTCAGCACGATGGAGCACCGTGCCATAAGGCAAAAGTGATATCTAAGTGGCTCGAGGACCAAAACGTTGAAATTTTGGGTCCATGGCCTGGAAACTCCCCAGATCTTAATCCCATTGAAAACTTGTGGTCAATCCTCAAGAGGCGGGTGGACAAACAAAAACCCACTAATTCTGACAAACTCCAAGAAGTGATTATGAAAGAATGGGTTGCTATCAGTCAGAATTTGGCCCAGAAGTTGATTGAGAGCATGCCCAGTCGAATTGCAGAGGTCCTAAAAAAGAAGGGCCAACACTGCAAATACTGACTCTTTGCATAAATGTCATGTAATTGTCGATAAAAGCCTTTGAAACGTATGAAGTGCTTGTAATTATATTTCAGTATATCACAGAAACAAAGATCTAAAAGCAGTTTAGCAGCAAACTTTGTGAAAACTAATATTTGTGTCATTCTCAAAACCTTTGGCCACGACTGTAGAAGCAGCATTAATACATTCAAGTAAAAAAAAATTAAATAAATCTTCTAGTTGTCGTAAGAACAGACTTATCCTTACCAAAGAAAAGTGTAAAATGATTGCAAAAGATATATTTGATGTGGAGAAAATTAAATTTTCACATAGACAAACTATGAATAAATCTTATAGGAATTGGTCAAAATGATTATTGCATGTAGAATAAATGACAGTGCATAAGTAACTATGGAGTACTTTGCAATGAGTATGCCACGTTTCTTGTTTCTTGAGCATTGTATATTTAAATCTGCTGTACCCTATATACTCGAATTAACGTATTATTATACATTTTGTTGCTGGTTATATTCATTATATCTCTTCCCCCTTTTTTTATTTAAAATGTAATTGTATAACTGTCATAAAAAGGCATAACTGAATGACGTGAGAGCTGTATGTTACGTCTCTGGTTTGTTCCGTTCTTTATTTATTAACAATAATATGTTTATTGATGTACGCTTTGTTAGGACAGATCCATATTTGGCCAAGATACAACCATTTTAAAATCTGGAATAAAAATAAATAAATACTGATAAAATTACTTTCATTTTGTCTAAACTAAGCGCTTAGAAATGCACATTACTAATTGAAAATAGAGTTTTGATTCATTTACAGTCCAAAATTTATTAAATATATTTTAAATATAAATATTATATACATATAATATTATATAAATATATATTACATATACATACACAGCGCTCAGCATATATAAGTACACCCCTCATAAATCTATCTTTAAATTAATGTTACAAGATTATATTATATTTGTACAATATTATATTTGTGAATATACATTAGTTTAGTCAGTATTGAAGTCAAATCTGGAGCTAATCTAACAAAATAACTTACGATAACAGTCCAAAAATGAGTACACCCAAATATTATTATTTTTTTGTTGCAATATTTTGCTTGAATTTAAATGTATTATATGTCCATTTCAAAAGATGTTAGATGACTAACATTACTGCTTAATAAATCAGTTTGGTTCAAATGCACCAAAATACTGTATATTATATTCACTGAGAAATGGAAAAAAACTATTCATTTTCAAAATGGGGTGTACTCATTTTTGCTGTATATATAATTTTTCATTATTATAATTTTTTTAATAAAAGAAAAAGTGATAGTTTTGATCGATTCAATGTATTTTTGGCTATTGCAAAAAAAATATATATATATCCTTGCAACTTAAGACCTGTTTTGTGGTCCAGGGTTACAACTCTGGTAGCATAACATTAATTGGTTCAGTTTAATTTGGACAGACCTGAAAATGAGGACTAGAGACACATCTGGAGATCTGTTTAAAGAGAGGCTCCTGGATCTTTACAAACTGCGTAGGCTCAATCACATCCAGAATCTCCTCCAACTCTCCTAAGAACATGACCTAAACACACACACAGACACACGTTGATGCAGACAATCAGAACAACGGATAAAGAACATCAGTGAATGCATCCTAAACCGTCATCAGCGTTTCCACTGTCCCGACCAATCAACCTCATGCTGTGATTGAGCTCTATTCAGCAGAATGCATCCGTCTCACCTCTTTCTGACTGCAGGTTTTAGGCCAGAATTTCAGCAGACCTCTGATAACCTGTTAGAAAGGAGCAACTGGTGAAATAAATGGACAAAACAAATGCACAGATTATACAGATTTAGTGCACTCACTGGTTCTGTTAACGCTGGGTCTTTCTCTAGGAACTGTACAATACAATACGCCAGCTGCAAAAACAACAATAATTTCACTGCAGGAAGTTAACACACACACACACACACACACGCACGCACGCACGCACGCACACACAACACAACTCCTCTGGATGTTTTAACACACAAGCAGTACCTGTGCGTGGAAAAGTGAGAGGCTCCTGACGGTGTGAAGAGGAATCAAAACTTTCACCAGAAACTGTTTGTGTTCAGCTTTCAGCGGCAGAGCGAAGCCATTGATGATACTGATTGGAGACAAACACAACTTTCAATAGCAGAACTTTGGGTTTAAATGACCAAGTACCATAAAGTTACCCAAACAGTCAAAACAATGCAACGCTTAGGGTCACTAAAGTATTTTACTAACAAATTGAAATTCCACTTCAATTCATTGTACAGTGTTAACCTGTAACATCTATCATTTTATTCTAGAATTTATTTCTTATTGATAAACTTTTTTTTTTAAGGACATGGGCTGTCGTATAAGCATTTGACTGCATATCGTACTGTGTATGAGACTAATGACTAATAAAATTTTAATCATATTTAATTGACATTTCCCAAAGAGGAAAAAGGTGCTACAGATTCACACCTGTGGTTTGGCTCTCTCAATTCTATTGCTCATGACCTGAAAATAAATTTTAGATTTATTCCTAACCACCAAACCTTCACACTGTTATTTTTAAGACCAAACCTTAAAAAAAATAAAACCTTCAAGCAACCTAAAATGCTCAAACTGTTTGAAGCCAAGCATATCCTAACTGGCTTTCTATGATTGTATTTATCAGCAGAAAACTCTGAAAGTAACTCCAATCATACCTTTGTGCAGTTATCACTATTCTTGTAAATTTAGAACTAATTTAATTTTATAGTTGCAATTGTTCGCAATGCCTGTACGAACAGGCTTTAATAATTAAGTTCCTGTATATGTTATTACTGTATGGAAATATTTGCTTTTGTCATAAGGTTATACAACAGGTTCAAATGATCAAGTATAAATCGTATCTTATTTAAAAATAACTATAATAATAAAAAAATCTTTTTAATTAATCTTCATCAATTATGTAGTTATATTAAGTGTCTGAAATGATGTAAATAGATAAATTAGGTTACTGCAACTTGCACAAACCCCACTCTGCAGCCAATCCCACTGGTCATGTCATTGACCATATATTCATGTGCACCAATAATGTGGTTATTTTTAATAATCAAAGTGCAAACAGTAATGCTGCGGTCGCACTAGAGTTTGAGCATGCAAAATTCTGGCATACGGCACTGCGAAAAGGGGCAGGATTAAACAAGATGATTAGACATTTGAAAAAAAGCAAGCGATTGGTCTATATTTTATATTTCAGTCCAGAGAGGTCATGTTTTGATCATCGGTTGGTATCACGCAGTCACATGATGCGATTTCGCAGGTCAGAGTTCACCAAGCTTGCAACACAGCGAACTGCGAAACTTGTCGCATGAACTTGCGTTTCCGGTCTGACGCATTCGTGTGCATATTAATGGAAGTCTATGGGGAGAAAAGTGCAGTGTGACCGCAGCTTAATGTGGTTATGGTTACTACAATTATGTCCTCCTTTTTCCAGACAACTCTTTTAGAAAGTCAATCCATCTCTGTGATTACATTTAATGCAAGTTGTTATGAGGGGGTATGGCCAAAAGTGGTGGGAATGGAATGAGGTCGTTGACGTGAGCGCTGATTAGCATCACCTGTGTGCGCCACTTATCCCACGAGAAGAGCGGAAGTACGAAAGGATGAGAGAAGACCATTCCTGGAGTTTGTGTTTTGTCTTGCTTTCAGTTCGGAGGTAGTCGGCCGTGAGGGACTGCCACCACCCGTTGGTTTTGTTTATTTATTTATTAAAGTTTGTTGGCTTTCCGTCTCCTTCTTCCCTTGAACGAGTGAGTTTGAACTGTTTTACACAAGTGTACAGGACATCTAATGGATTACCATTGTGTTGACAGTGTAGTTTTTTAAACGTTTTAAGTCCTACGTACTATATATATTTTTTTAATCTTCTCATCTAAATCAAAACATATACAAATGGAAATTTATCACATTTTCTAAATGCATCTTAATAATCATATTGTTAATTAATTATTATTAATATATCAGATATGCTTCCATTCAAACAACAACCAACTGATAGAACCAAAATTCTGCAACATTGTTTCCATAATCAGGTTCACTCAGATCTACATCACAATACCCCAAAAAAACTATCCGTCACTACTTCCATTACAAGCAAATACAACTCACCTGCCCAAAATCTCCAACAATTCTGCGACTCCATTGAAGTGCTCAGTTTCATAAACAAAACTAGGAATGAGAGAGAGAGAGAGAGAGAGAGAGAGAGAGAGAGAGAGAGAGAGACATCAGTGCTTGCTTTTCATTCCAAGAAGGGCAAATACTATACAAATGCTGACGTTAAATCCCTCACCGTAGAAAAATATTATTTATCTGTTTTCGTATAAAAGCTCTCAGTCCCAGGAATTTTCCATAGATTCTGTGTAAGACTGTCTTCAGGTAATCTCTCTCTCGTGGGTCCTCACTGTCGAACAACTCCAGCAGCTGAGAGAAGAACAGATGGACAAAAAGATAAACAACAAACACTGGTAAAAAAGCAGAAATGACTGAGATTCTTTTTAAAAATGAACCTTCTCACCTGTAAGACAAATTTCTGGTCTATGTATTTTTTGGCAATGCTGGGCTGAAACTCCTGACTCTCCAAAAACCGAATGAAGAACTCATAGACCAGCTGAGAACAGAAACGAGAGGTGTGTGTTATTTGGTAGAGCTCTTCAAACTTGGCACGCACGAACAAATGCAAAGAAGGGCAAAAAGGTCAAAGGTCATGGTTCGACTGAGGTCACAGGACACTACTGCCGCCGGTGGTTGTTCCCATTATAACACAGGACGAGGAACACATATCTGGGAATGTGGCTTTTCAAAACTGAACTTTTCAATTTTTTTCCAGATGAAAAAAGACAAAAGCAGGGATTAATAACGAAACAAAAGTGAGAAGTTTTACCAGGAAGATTCTCCTTGAGATATGCATCTCATTTCTAAAGGAGTCCTGGAAGCATACGGTGAGTACACACACACAGAGAGGTCAGAGTGTGTGTACAAACGAGCAGAAAAACACACACAGACAAACATGCTTAAATCAAACAGACAGGAGCTCTACACAAGGAGAGAGGGACCAGAGTACACAACAATAGTTTTACACACATACAAACACACACCTGTAAATGTGGCCACGAGGCCTCTAGAGTGGGTTCATCCTCCTCAGGATCAAACTCATTACTGTCACTGGGCGGAAGAGTTCGGAATATATTATAGGACACCTGAGAAAGAGAGAGATGTGAACCATAATGTGGAAAACTTGAGAATCAAATATCACATCATTCACTGTCCAATTAATGCACATTTCACACAAGCTTTCTTAAAACCTCAAGATCCAATTAGTTTGCCTTGTTTCAGCTTTTGAGAGTCAGGGTGCAAAGATTTGCTATGTTTAAGTGGATGGATGGAGTTTGTGTTTTTTAAAAGCTCTTTAAAATGCATGTATGTTTAATTACAACACTTGCGCACTTAACCAATTTCACTATTAACCGCGCTTTAATTCGTCATGGTTAATTAATCGTAAAGGCTTCTCAACACCGCGTTTCTGCACGAAACAAAACTGCTGCAACTATAAGTTATGCCAACTGTGCGCTAGTTTGAAGCTCCGAGCTTGTACACCAAGGCTAATACCCATGCACACTGGATTAACTATGGCTGAGGCTATTAACTAAAGGCCGCTCACATATTGCATCTTTTGTGCGCGCAAGTTCATTATTTCCAACGGCTTGCGTGCGCATATTGGGAGCGACGCGCTCGCGCTTTCCAGGCGCACCTAGCTGAAAGAATGCCACGAGCGCGCTGCGAGTCACGAGAACTGGACCGACCAGCTCCATACTTTATATGGAATATACACATTTCTACTCCAAAGAGGAAAATAAAAATACAAAATGAAAAATACCAAACAATTTTGTAAAGTGCCTTTCAGAGAGAGGTTCAGCAGCCTTTGACTACATTTGTTTTCTTTAAAAGGGAAATACTTAGCTAACATGTATCTTAGATTTACATTAGACAAATACAATTTTTTTTATTTATTCTTATTTTGATTAATTTATTTATTTATTCATAAATAATATTCATTCATTTATTTTTAGTGTAAAACTATGTTTAAATGACCAAAAAAAATCCACTTATTTCCAAAGTCCAAAGAGAAATAGACTATTGTTTGTTTGTATTATTATTTTGTGCTGTATTAATTGGTTACTGAGCAGCAATGAATAACACTTTAAAACATAAGTTTTCATGTGATTTTCTAAACTAGTAGTGTTTTAAAATTAATAAATGGATAATAATCGTGATAACCGTGATTATTCCTCAGGCTATAATCGTACAACCAAAATCTATAATCGTTGCATCCCTAATCTTGATCACAAGATACTCGGATAAGTAGTTTAGCACTTTATAACCAGTATTCTGGATTTTGATGCCCAGAACTGTTCATACAAATCTCTTAATCCTTCTTTAAAAAAAGAATAATCCTTCTTAAAAATAATAATGCTTCTGAATAGGCTAAAAACCCCTAAATAAAACGATCTTAATATCAATTCAAAGACACTACAACAATATTTCTAAGTCCTTATGCATTAATTCTGCTGCATATTTCAAAAGTGTTGATTAATAATATCTTTGTGATTACTTAATCGCAATTATTTAAGTCAATAAAAAACAGAACAATCATTTTCAACATTAATTATGATTTAAAAAAAATCATGAGCACCAAATGAGCATTTTAGACTGATTTCTAATCTAAAGGATCACGTGAAACTGATGACTGGAGCCAGATTGGATAAAAAGCCAGCTTTGGCATCAAAGAAATTAGGGCTAGGCCATAAGGTCTTTTAAAAAGTTGAGGATTAACCTATATAATTAGCTTAAGCATATCATAAATACATAATTATAGGATATAAAAAAAATGCTAAAGAAACAATTCCTTCAAGAACCTTACTATCATTTAAAGATTTAAGATTTAACAAGATCTATTTACAATTGCATACGAGATGTTTATAATATTAATAATAATAACAATAATAATATCAATTAAACCATTTTATAAAATTACAGTGAAAGTAAACTCATAATGAATCTATTTATCGCCCAGCCCTAATAGAAATAATATATTTATTAAAAAAATTCAAATATTTAAAATATTAAAATTTTCACTGTAATTTTGATCAAATAAACTCAGTTTTGTTGAGCGTATGACTTGTTCTCATTTTAAATATATATATATTATATATAAAATTTTTTTTTTTTTTTTTTTTTTTTTTTTGACAGCTAACAGAATGAGTTGCTCATTTACAACATTTATATAAATATGCAATTCCTGCCCAGAGACAGATGATGCTCATGTAGTTGATTCACTCACCATTTTGACGACCTCTGGGTAGGCCTGTTCTGTGAGGTATCCTCGGCTGACTGTGACATAATCGACGAGCTCGTTGAGGGTTGACCGCTTGTATTCTTTCATCTTCAGGTCTGACAGAGTGTCCATGAAATCAAACACAGCACAACACTGCTGAAGTTTCTTCAGGAACAACTCCGGCTGCTCCTGAGCAGAGACGTCTGTGGACAAACCACACACAAACATGAGAAACACAAAAACAAGTGCCCTGCTGAAACTTCACTTCATGATCGGTGTGTTTACAAGATAACTTAAGTAAAAGATTCAGGGAGCATTTCAATACATACAAACAAGGGTTGTGCAATACATCGCTTCATTGCAATGAGAGCATCCGCAATAGTCACATCGCAGAATGTGCAATGTTGAGTTGGGATTAGGGCTGGGCGATATGGCAAAAATGCAATCTCGATTAATTATCTTCCATATTGAACAATAACAATATTTCTTTCGATATCAGTTGGTAATGCTTCTAGATTTAAAAGAGTATCCCAACAATTACTGAAGCCACAAAAATGAGAAAGTCCATTAAACAGCATAACCTATTTTTAGTGGCCGATAATTTTTGGCAACCGAACATTCGGTGCATCTCTAATATCAACACACTTTTAGATTTCCCATTGTTGCACATGTCTGCTGTGTGATTGGCTCTTAGATCAATAAAGAGTAAAAAAGTCCAGAGGTTATCCTTGTTATCGACATCAATTTTATCTCGATGGATTTGGATTTTTTTATTTCATCCATTTTTTTTAATGAAGATTATGCAATTTTATTTTACATTTGATTACTCAATTTCTGTACCTGAATATGGTTCGACTTGACTCCCCAGAAAACCATAAACCACTGTTTATTAATTTTTTATTTATTTTTATTTTATGCATGATTCACTCCTCTACAGAATTATCCCAACCAATCTAAATGAATAAATTCCATCCATACAGAGCTTTCGATCCATCTGGTGAATCACAGATTACATATTGGATAAAAACTCGCAATGTCAGATTTTTCCAATATCATGCAGCCATAATACAAACCGTAAATTCATCTAACTCAAAGTGCCTGAGAGAAATGCTAATGGGGATTCGTTTCAGTAGCTTGTACACTTTGAGGATGCGAGGATCACATCAGGACTCATGTAAACTAATCAGTGGGCACCACAGGAAGGGCGAGAAAACGAAACTTCCCAAAGTTCTGACACATAACGCACACTAGATAGCAAGTCTGTTTTGTGGTTTGAGTACTGGACCCATTAGTTTGGTTGGGTTAGTTGGATCAGTAGCACCTAACAGATCACCATTATGCAGCAATGATCAAAAAACACCCTATTAAATTATTTGATGATCTACTTTCTTCTATGAGTTCCCCTTGAACAGGAACTTGGGGTTTGAGATAACTTTTAACTTAAGCAGCCTTTAGTTTAACTTAGTTTCAGCTCGACAACAAATGCACTTGGAAGATTATACTGGGAAAAACAGCAATTAAACATTTGTACAAACATACAGATGATTAAAGATATAAAATAGAATTCCTACATAGTTAGGGGATAAGCAATAGATGTTCTCTATCTGGAAAGCACTGTAGTTAGTAGGCCCATTTTTAGAAGTTATGAATATAATTTGGCCAATTTTCCTGGAATAAAAAGCATTGAGAAATCTGCATTCTCTACAGTCGTGGCCAAAAGTTTTGAGAATTACATTAATATTGGAAAAGTTGCTGCTTAAGTTTTTACAATAGCAATTTGCATATACTCCAGAATGTTATGAAGAGTAATCAGATGAATTGCATAGTTCTTCTTTGCCATGAAAATTAACTTAATCCTGAAAAAAACTTTCCACTGCATTTCATTGCTGTCATTAAAGGACCTGCTGAGATCATTTTAGTAATCGTCTTGTTAACTCAGGTGAGAATGTTGACGAGCACAAGGCTGGAGATCTTTATGTCAGGCTGATTGGGTTAGAATGGCAGACTTGACATGTTAAAAGGAGGGTGATGCTTGAAATCATTGTTCTTCCATTGTTAACCATGGTGACCTGCAAAGAAATGCATGCAGCCATCATTGCGTTGCATAAAAATGGCTTCACAGGCAAGGATATTGTGGCTACTAAGATTGCACCTAAATCAACAATTTATAGGATCATCAAGAACTTCAAGGAAAGAGGTTCAATTCTTGTTAAGAAGGCTTCAGGGCGTCCAAGAAAGTCCCACAAGCACCAGGATTGTCTCTTAAAGAGGATTCAGCTGCGGGATCGGAGTGCCACCAGTGCAGAGCTTGCTCAGGAATGGCAGCAGGCAGGTGTGAGCGCATCTGCACGCACAGTGAGTCGAAGACTTTTGGAAGATGGCTTGGTGTCAAGAAGGGCAGCAAAGAAGCCACTTCTCTTCAAAAAAAAACATCAGGGACAGATTGATCTTCTGCAAAAAGTATGGCGAATAGACTGCTGAGGACTGGGGCAAAGTCATATTCTCAGATGAAGCCCCTTTCTGATTGTTTGGGGCATCTGGAAAAAGAAGCTTGTCCGGAGAAGAAAGTGTGAGCGCTACCATCAGTCCTGTGTCATGCCAACAGTAAAGCATCCTGAGACCATTCATGTGTGGGGTTGCTTCTCATCCAAGGGAGTGGGCTCACTCACAATTTTGCCCAAAAACACAGCCATGAATAAAGAATGGTACCAAAACACCCTCCAACAGCAACTTCTTCCAACAATCCAACAACAGTTTAGTGAAGAACAATGCATTTTCCAGCACGATGAAGCACCATGCCATAAGGCAAAAATGATATCTAAGTGGCTCGAGGACCAAAAGGTTGAAATTGTGGGTCCATGGCCTGGAAACTCCCCAGATCGTAATCCCATTGAGAACTTGTGGTCAATCCTCAAGAGGTGGGTGGACAAACAAAAACCCACTAATTCTGACAAACTCCAAGAAGTGATTATGAAAGAATGGGTTGCTATCAGTCAGGATTTGGCCCAGATGTTGATTGAGAGCATACCCTGTCGAATTGCAGAGGTCCTAAAAAAGAAGGGCCAACACTGCAAATACGGACTCTTTGCATAAATGTCATGTAATTGTCGATAAAAGCCTTTGAAATGTATGAAGTGCTTGTAATTATATTTCAGTACATCACAGAAACAGCTGAAACAAAGCAGTTTAGCAGCAAACTTTGTGAAAACTAATATTTGTGTCATTCTCAAAACTTTTGGCCACGACTATAGTATATTAATGACCTCAACAGTTCATAGTAATTTACCCTATTCAGTGCTATGATACTACTTACACTATTATTACTGCTGCAGCATATAGTATATATACCAGCCTTCATAATACATATCATTTCAAAGAGCAGCTTTGCAGAAAATACATGAAGCGATCTCAATTCTCAATCTAGTCATGGCCTAAAATCCACAAAACTCTAATTTAGATATCATGAGGTCTTTAACCTACAAAAAGCAAGTGATGCACAAACTGTAATCTAAACTGCTGTTTGACAGATAAAGAGAAAATAACAGACAGATCAACTTGTCCAATAAAAACCTACACCAGGACCACATTTGAACCTGAACATCCAAACGTGCAGAATAAAAGAACCTCTACAAACAATGTCAATAAATCACAGCAAAACTAAGCTAAACAATTAAAGCAGCAGAGAGAATATCCAGATGAGCCATTCTCTGTGAAGCTGTCAGTCGCACACATTTAGAAAAACAATAAAACAAAAAGCATTCATGCTAAATTAAGATACTCTCACAATGACAGGCTCCTAGATCAAAGTGAAAGTGAGAGCAGAGCTTTACTATTGTTGGCCCCAAATGGTGGAACAGTCAACCTCTTTTCTCTTTTAGGCTAATCTCCACACAATCCTTGTTTAGGAAGAAACTGAAACTTCACCTTATAGAAAAGGCCTTTAACCCCAGAGTTTTTTTTTTTCTTTTTTCTTTCTCTGTATATTTTCCATATTTTATGGCTTATATGTTGTTTTGTTCCTTTGATTTTATTTGCTCGTTCTTATTCAGTTTTGATTTTCCAATTTGTCTACAACCCAATGGTTAACTACTGTTGTTGTATTGTGCTATAGAAATACAACAAAGTGAAAGAAAAAGTCATTTCAACACAGGACAAAACATTTTGAAGTATTGAAGTGAACGCAAAGCTTGCAGCAAAGTCAGCTGAGAGATTATAAAGGAACAGATCTGAAAATGACATTCATATAAGGTGACGACTCATGCTGCTTTACAACACACACTTTAAAAACCTGGCTGGGGAAAACCCCATTCGATGGAATGGTGGTCTTAGATTACGTTAGAGAGACTGTTTGTGTGTGTTATTAAATGCACAGAGAGAGAGTGTGAGCGTAGTGTACTGGTTCTGCACAAGTAACTAGACACACACAGTGCATGTGCAAGAGTGAGTACGTGTGAGTTGTTCCGACAGGTGGAACAAGCAGGTGATTTTTACAGAGCCACAGACGGGGAAGGAAATGTACTGTATGCATTCAATACACACGCACACTCAAGGAAAGACTGTTCCCTGAATCTAAAGGGAAGACCCTTTTGCTTTGGCATGAAACTGCACGTCTGCACAGAAAAGGTTGATATGGTCGTAGAGAAGCACAGATTCAATGCAGGAAGCTAATTTTACTTCTCGGGCTATATACAACTGATCAATGACAAATACTTCAATAAATGGAATGTAGGCACTGTACCATTACAAAGCACAGTCTGAAAAATGAATGTTCATTTTAAGTTTTTGCATGCAATACATTTATTAAATCATTTGTGTTTTTAAAGATGAAGCTAAATGAATGTTTGCCTTTTTCAAAGAAAAGAAAAATGTGCATGTACAGTACATTTTAAACATGCTACGTTGACCAATACATTCTGAAATTATCTCCATAATATTCACCAACAAATGATACAATCTAAATATATAACTTAATGCTTGGTCAGCATATTTATAATGCACAATCACACAAAAAAATTAGGTTAATATAGGCAGTAGATGATGAGAAAATCTGGTCTTATCATAAACATAATTAAAAAGTACAATGTTAGTTTTACAGTTGGAAAAAAATGTACCAAATCTGAGATTCATTTGAAAATTGGGAAGCATTTTGGGCTTTGTATTCATTTTCAAATTAAAAGACTACAAAACAGAATAATAGTTTTGTAGTGATGCTACAGATTCATCCATCAAGTAAAACTCATTATTGTATAAAAATGCAATAGAAGTGGGGCTGTGCAACATATCAAAATTATTGCAAATAAGCATATCACAATGCTTTGCATTGCAATAAATGAGAGATTTAATACAAAGTTTCGTTGTGTGCCTGCCGGTAGTACACCCTCTGAAAAACTTCTCAGCACACCATGCAGAGCGGACAAGCTGTTTTTTATTTGTCTAAAAATCTGTAACAATTTTAATATGGATGCTGAAATATTTTATGACCAAGAATGCAAGACATGTTAAGCATTTTTGTTTTCCTAACTGTTCTTAATGTTATCAGGTTGATAGCTTTTCCAGTGGAGATGATATTTATTTTTATTTGTTTACGGTGTTAAAATATATGATTTTCTTTATATGGCTGTTCACTTTCAGAGGTTGTAGTGATGCTTTCCTTTCCCCAAAATAATATGAAACACATTGCTTATACACTGTAAAAAAAATGCTATGTAAAACAATCAATGTGTGTTGGGACAACATGAAGAAATTAAGTTACCTTATTAGTTTTTAAAATTTAAGTGGATTGAACATAAAACAATTAAGTTTTCCCCTCGAAAATCTCAAGAATTTTCTTTTTTCAGCTCATTTTAAATTAGTTTGATTATCATTTCTTGAGTGTAGATGCTTTAGATAATGTATCTAGGGATGTAACGATTCACCTGACTCATGATTCGCGATACTAATCTCACAATTCAGTCACGATTTTTTAACAAAATTATTTAAAACAAATTTAAGGTGAAGAGCCCTTTTTTTTTCATGCCCGCTAGTCTCACCCATGTCCACATACAAACAACACGGAAGACAACACGCTAACACACAGACATGTACAGAATGCCCAAAATACACCACGACCACCCGCACTTCTCTATCACTCACTCTGACAGCTCTCTCTTTCCTTCTCTTGCTTTCTTCCTGTGTCGATCACTCCAAAGAACCAGAAATGAGTTGGTATTGAAATTATTTGAGAAAGTAAAGCACTGATGGCTCATGAGAGTGTGTTATGTGTACAAGTGAACAGAGCTGCAGCTCCACTGAGGAACACATGAGATCAGGTGTCCGAGCTGAGCCCACGGAAACACGGACGGGCTCTGTGTCTAAAGTCTATTTTCTGCCTTTCCCATTTAAACCCACAAGGTCAGAGGCAAAGCGCAGACCCCCGAGGAGGAGGGGTGGGAGTTTACTATGGGAATGAGGCGCTGATGATTTGTCTGCGTGTGTCACGTTTGAGCTTCACAGGCCTCTCTGCTGAGTAACTCACTGGGCTGGAAATATATCTATGGCGGACAGAACACGTGGCTCAGTGAGAGAACTAGAAAAAGACCACAGTGACATGAGGGGTTATAATTAAAAACATGTACTTTCTATGAATTGCCTTTTTCAAGAGTTTACATTTTTACTGAAATAGTCGGGCAGAAAAGTAGCCAACTTCTTGGCATGTTTATGTTTACCTTATATAAAACAAATGTCATGCAGCATCAGCAGTGTGACGGCCAGATGGAGAGAGTTTCCCACGCAGCTGAGAAACAAAAGCCTGCATATCTGTATTGATGCTGCCCGGGTTGTCACAACCTACTCAAAGTTTCTGTCCGCCTCTGAGCAACATTTGTTTAGCTTTAATAGTCTTTAGATGGTTTGTGTCGCTCAAAAGTTAGAGTCAGATTTAAGGCAAAAGTTTTTCTTAGTCTCTTTGGTTGCATTTACAGATCTTGATGGTCAATTCCTATTTTGTGACTGTATCCCATTTTTTTGATGACCGGCTTACATCATCTTATAAAAGTGACTCTTATCCGATTGTCTGCATTTACACAGCACATAGCAAAGGCACAGTGACCAGGAAAAAAAAAGAGCAGGCGCTGACTGACAGCTGATAATAAAAGAGCGCCCTTTTCTACATTCCTGTATTTAATCTGTTTGCAGGTTTTGTTTTTTTTTAAATTCTTTTTGACAAGTTGTTTTACTAGTTTATGACAGAACAGTTCTCATTTGGTCATGTTCTTTTAATTCAGGCCTTTTTAAACCAGTAGGCATTTTAATGTAATGTAATGTGGCAGATATTGCGCTCTCTCTCTCTCGTTAACATGCTTAAATATTTGTGCTACATGACAATATAAAAGCTTTTTTAGTCCTCGTCTATGAGATTTAAGGTTTGCGTCTGTTCTGAAATGAAAGCGTCAGACTTGACGTCATTCGCTACGGTTTTTAATCGTATTGACGTGTCAACTCGTATTGACAGGTGAAAATCCGATTTACCTGCTTACACTGTAGACACGAGGGCACGGATCCGATTCATATCGGATAAATTTCCACATATGAACAAGGCCTGAATCTGATTAGAGTAAATCGAAATCCATGTGATTTTTTCCTGCTTACACGTAAATGGGCCATATCCAATCTGTACCATATGGGAGAAAATAATTCTTTGAGTCCTGAGTCACTTGAACCATGCAGTGTAAATGCAGCCTTTTAGGCATGGGCCGGTGTAAGATTCTGACGGTATAATAACCTTGGATAAAAATAGCATGGTTTTACGGTATTGTAATTACTACTCTAAAATAAGTTATTTTCCCAGTGATGGGTTGCAGCTGGAAGGGCATCCGCTGCGTAAAACATATCCTGGATAAGTTGGCGGTTCATTCCGCTGTGCCGACCCCAGATTAATAAAGGGACTAAGCCGAAAAGAAAATGAATGAATGAATTAATGAAATAAGTTCTTTTTAAATGTCTGGGTAAAAAAAAAAAACTTTTTTCCCCACTGAACACAATACTGCACTGTTCAGGTCCACAGCATGCTTGGATGTAGGTTGTGCTCTGTGACTTTTACAGCACGTTAAAATTAAAAAATAAAAACTTACATATACCTTAGGAACCGTATAACAGAAGAATGTAGCAGTTTTAAAACCGTGGTAAACCTTGAAACTGGTCATTCCATGCCTAGTCTCTTTATATTTAGCAAGAATTTTAACAATTTATTAATTAAATTTTTTAATCCCTTTTAACATCCTATTGGCAATTATTAATATTTCTTGAGGAAATCAAAAGAATAATTTATTAATATAAGAATTTAGGGTTTGTGATTGGATTATTTAAAAAAATATAATAATTTTAAAAAAGGGTTATCGAAACCAGAAAAATTTCCGATGGATCCTCCAGCATAGGATTAGATTACATTTTTAATTATTTAAAAACTTTATCATTATTATTTCGGTTTCTTTTTATTCTTCTTATTATATTACAAACTATTATTATTATTATTATTATTATTATTATATTAGAAACCATTAGATATTATTATTCAAATCGCCATAATTTACAATATAACTGTTTTTACAGAATGTAAACTGTTTTACAGATCAAAATAAATGCAACTTTAGGGTTTAAACATTCAATTTTGCCGACTAGCAAGGATCCATGCAAAGCACATGACAGTGCAATTGAAGTCACATGATCTGTGACCAGTCTATAAGAGCTGATTATTAAAGTTGTCCGTTTTTTTTTTTATTTAAGGCCTGTGAATGGACTACTGACTACACATCTGCACAGCACACAACTCAATGCATTAAAAGTTGCAGACTCTAGGAGTGCAAAGTGATGAGTCTATTGGCAAATAGATTTTGTTTCAAATGGATGGTTTACATCCATTCGAAATGTGTACACGTAAAAAAAAAAAATGACACATTCAGCCGTAGTCAGACTTGCTTTCTCTCTCTTCCCTGTTCATGATTATCTTGATTGTTCATTTCATAAAGAAACACTTCACACAAAAATGTCATTTCATTTCTCATGTCATTCCAAAGCTGAATGGCTTTTTCCATTGGAGCATAGCAGAAATATCTTGTCCCATCTACCATCTCTTTTGGTTGCCAGTAATCTTGAAAATATTTTCTTTTCGCAGAGGAAAGTCAAACAGACTTGGATTAAAAATGCGTAAATAATGAAAAGTTCTTTTTGTTTTTAGAACTGCAACAACAATTGAAACGCATTTTTTGTGTCCATACATAATGCAAAACATAGCTGTCAACACGTTCTTCATACTGCTTTCAATACTCATTTTTGCAAATTCGACAAAACCACATCTAGGCAGGCCAGCTACATAACATTATCTTGGTGACAAATCAGCAGCCTCAACAACATAGAATACATCAGACAAAAATATGGGTCATATATGTTATGTTGTTGAACACCGATATAGTAGAGATTAAACCTGAACGTTTCAGAGATTGATTTTATTAGCTTCACTTTCTGCAGAAGAACAGCCACTAGATCTACAGTTATCAACAATTCTACAAAAAACGAAATCTACTTCATCTGTCTGTGGTTTGTACTTTATGGTTATGCCTTATTGTTTACATTGCATTACACTTTTTGCTTTTCACAAATATAACTATAGAACTACCAATAGGTCTGGGTGGTATGACCAAATTTTGATTTCACAGTATAAGAAAGTTTATTTCACAGTGAGAATATCTTTCACGATAAAGTTTTTTATAGAGGTAGTTATTCCAGAAAATGCACAAAACAGCTTTATATAATAAACAAGCTTGAATATTTAACAAAAGGAAAGGACTTGATCTTATTAGATTATTTTGTATTTTATTTTTAACCTTATAAATATAGTAAATAAAAAATGACTTTAGATAAACAACAAATTCCACTGTATGTACAGTTTGATGTGGACAGACCTTATTATAATTATAAACATTTCTCAAGTAACATCATCTCACAGATATCAAATACATCCCAGGTAAGTAACAGGAAAAGAAAACTTAAATAGGAAAATGTAAATATGTAAACACTTTAAAGAAAGTTTTTCCTTGGTTTAAATGTTAAAAAAAAAAAACTACATTTAAACCATTAAAATTCTTATATAAATACTGAAACCAAGTGATCAATTCTTAATGAAAATATTTAGCAATAGGGTATATGCAGAAGGACTTTTAATTTTCAGTAACCCAGTTCAAGTGATTCCGGTAAACTGTCTTTCCAATACAAAATCGCCACGTTTAGCTGATTTTCACTGCCTGATTGATATGCGATATAAAGTGGGTCTCAGAATTTACATGAAGTACTGCATTAAAAATTCCATTGCCAGCGCCATGTCTTTAAAATACGAAAATGTATTTTACCACAGTATTTTCAATAGAGTTTCTGCGCTCATCTGCTGCACCAGACGGCACTTGTGTTTAAGTTTTTTAATTGAAAGGGAGTCACAATAACCTTTCACCGGAAGTTTATCGGTAGGGGAAAAACACTTGCTGTGTTACGATTTACGATTTAGTTGCCTATGGGAGACATGACTAGGAATAATAAATGACAAAAACGGTCAAACTACATGCTCTACAAACAAGTGTGTTCATTCCTATACATAAAGTAGAATAATAAAATAAGAAAATTTTGTTCCATTTGCAACATCAAACAGCATTACAAGCTGTTTTTAAAGTCTAAAAATCAATGGAATTGAATGAGACCGGAAGTCTCGATACAAAAAGATTCCAATGGCGGAGTCCACTTGTGCGTGAAGAATAAAGTCAATACACGGAATGATTTTTTTTTTTCTTCATTCTAGCTCTAACTAACAATATAACTACAAAAGTCAACATTTGAAGTGAATCAAAAAAGTTTTTCGAAATGGTCCAATGACAAGAACTAGAGTTGTTCAATAGTTTTAGGACAGCTTTGAAAAGTTTTGATCCACTTCAAATGTTGACCACTGTATAACTATAGAACTACCACTAACCTCAGGCCAGACAACAAACAATGCAAAGGTGCATGTTCTGTCTACCTTTGGATCTCATACCAAGATCTTTTCATGATAAATAATTATTATAAATAAGTTCTCGTGACAGTTGCTAGGCTACCACGAACCATGTCTTTACTTATACATGACTGCAATTAGCCTATCATATCACTCGCACACCATCTCTGACGGTGACCTTTGAGGGAGTGACCCCTGCAGGGAGAGAGATGCTTTGATCCTTCCCATAATCACTACTGAGCGTTCCGCAGGGGGCAAAGGTCATTGGTCGAGAGTGGAAACAGTTTCAAGTCACTCCTGCTTCATTTCTTCATCCAACAATGAATAGATCTGACCTATCAGTAGTCAATAACTTTAATAATGCATCGCAAGCGTTATTTCCAGGCCATTCAGTGAAAGTCTGACATGAAACAGGTGGGTCTGACAATAATGTTGTCTGTTCTTTGATGAGTGAATGAATGATTATGTTTTGCATTCATTTATGATGAGAGGTAAACAGACAGAAGCTCTGTGGGAGGGCAGTTACCATGGTAACATCCAATCAGAGCCACTCTACAAATAATACTAAATCAACCTGTTGGACCGCTTGGTGCACTGATATGGACTCAAAGGTTATTTGGTCAAACACAGCCTCTTTATACAAAAAAGTTTCAGCCAAGAAAACAAGCTACATTACAGCTGTGCACAAATAGCATTAACAACAGTTAATTATTTACATTTATATTGTAATCTAAAAAGGTTTGTATTGGATAATTTACCAACTTTATGTGCAATAAACAAATATATATATATATATATATATATATTTATTTATTATATATATATAAAATTGACTCCAATTAAAGCCTTTCATGATTGTTTAAATCCTATCAGCTCTTATTTCCAATCTTTTTCAATTAATCTTGCAGACCCTTGAAGGTTTTATTAGTCTAAAAAAGGGAAAAAGAAAAAGCAAGTTAGGCCACTGGACAAATGTAAAGCACATGACTACCCACGTTTTCACTCCATCACACACACGCATCTGACATGAACCTGACAAAGCCAGAGCTCTGATCTGATCGCTTGTGCTCTCAATGAAACAGACAGATTGCTGCTTCATTTACAGAGTCTGCCAAAACCACAATTCTCAGGCAAGCCTTGGACTGAAAAAAACATTTGATATGGCTCTGCATTCGTTTGTTTTTATGTGCCGTTCTCAGTCTTTCCTACAGCAAGGAACAACAATAGGGAAACACTTAACGGAACCTAAACAGTATTTGCATAAAGTTCACTAGTGGACCATAACGGAGAAAAACATCTCAAATATGCAGTTGGTAAACAGTGCAAGTCATCATGCAAGCACAGACAAGTTGAGATGCAAGTCTCATATTTGACATTTTACAATCCTTCTGTCACATTTAACATGCCATGATGGTATTGATTGAATTTTATCAATTCCGATTCCACTAGTCGTTTAGATTCTTATTGATTCTTATTTCGATTCCAACGTAGTAAAACAGAATGTCAAACATTTAAGCCCTGTTCACACCGGTTTTAGATGTGTTTTTGCGTTTTTTTCGTCCACTTTCAAACATTTTCAACCACTGAGTGTGGGTCTGTGGGTGTGGATTGGCTTTCTCTGATCTTTTAATCTAATTAGGTCTGCACGATATTGGAAAAACCTGATATTGCGATATAAATACAGTTTCACAAGATAATTGAATAGCACTATTTGACGGTTTTCTGGGGAGTCTAACAGTATTCAGGTACAGAAACAGAATAATCACAATGCAAAAAAATGCTTTTCTTACTTTGCTTAGTCTCATTTCTAGTCCAATTATCTAAATAAAAATTTGATTAGATAAAGTAAAAATATTGTTTGCTTTAAAATTCAAATGAAATAAGGCAAAATTAAGAGTTTTTCTTTAAAACAACCAAAATTATCTGCCAGTGGGGTAAGTTAAATAATCTTGTTTTCGCTTTGAAATATTTGGACTAAACACAAAGAAAAATATTCTAAGTAATAGCTTTTTTTTGTTGTTGCATAAATCACATAAATTCCGTATAAATACAGTGATTAAATACAATTCTGTAGCTCCTGGTCAACTATAATCCAGACTTAACATTGCATATCTTTGCGATGTGACTATTGCGGATGCGCACATTGCGATATCGGTCCTGTGCAGCTCTAAATTTAATACTGCAAAAGCTGATGCAATTTTTATAATTTACAAGGAAAAATATCTTAATTAAAAGTTCCAGATAAATTAAACATGCTTTATGAATAGTCTACATTAAGCATAAACTATTGAAATGATAGATAACTGATTTCTAATATTTCCAGTCTGATCGATTTCTATTTATGTTCCACACGTTGCCTCTCATCGGGTCAAATGCAGAACTCCTAATGTGATAAAATTCATAAACATCAGCTTTGTAATTGCTGTAATAAAAAATATTAAATTAGAATATATATCTTAAAAAATTGTAACAGCACTTCTCAACATGAGTGGTGGAAGGATACTCAAAGGTTGTTTAAATAAACAATAGTGTTGTCACGATACTGCAATTGCGGTACCAATCCCGCTAACATTTATTTCATTGTGTACCATTGCCATCTTTGCGGCTTTAAAACGCCCCAGTGTTCTTGTGTCTGTGTTTGCACACGGAAAACAGCAGTGAAGTGCAGTGAAATTATGACCTTCACGGCCAATCACTGTAATTTCTGTTGAGCATGTGAGCACAATGGCAAATCAGCTGTGTTTAAGAATGAGCTCAACAGCGCTTAAATGTTAGCGGGAAATGGACGTTTTTAAAATTTCAGTACCGCTTGGTACCGAAATTCCAGTATCGTGACAACACTAATACATAACGAAAATAACTATATAAAGTCCTTATTCAAATAAAGCTAATAACGTTAGCATTTTGAAAACAAGGTCTTTTGACACATCAGCTTTAAATTTACAGCAAAGGTTTAACGCTTATTCTATTTTAACGCTGGATATACTACTGAACCAGGAATGTCACACTACTTCATATCAATTCCAGAGGCCAAATGACTTTAGAGGAAAGTTATTAGCTGTTATGTGAGTATTCAGTAATCGTGAGAGCTTCACCTTTGAGCAGGGGAAGAGGTGTGAGCTCGATTGGTTTGCCCTGAGAGCGGAACTGTGAGGAACTCTGAGAACGTTTCTGCTTGGCCTTCCGGACAGACTTCCGGGAGAATCCGTCTACTTTATCCACTGATGGAGGAGTGGTGGCTGCGGAGGACATAGCCCTGGAAAAGAGAGGAAGAGACATGTAAAACAACAGCAACACAACAGCATCTGCATCAGTGGAAGGTATTATCCCATTACGGTCTCATATTTATTTTTTGCGCACACTAAACAAAAAATGTGTCATTGTCGCATTATTTTCAAAGAAAGTATGTTGAAACAAATAAATTACAGTTGAAGTCAGAATTATTAGCCCTCCTGAATTATTAGACCCCCACTAATTCTTTCCCCTAATTTCTGTTTAATGAAAGAAGATTGTTTTTCTCAACACATTTCTAAACATAATAGTTTTAATTTCTAATAACTGATTTCTTTTATCTTTGCCATGATTAAAGTACATATTATTTTACTGAATATTTTTCAAGATACTAGTATTCAGCTTAAAGGCTTAACTAGGTTATTTAGGTAAACTAGGCAAGTTAGGGTAATTAGGCAAGTCATTGTATAACGATGGTTTGTTCTGTAGACAGTCAAAAAATATATATTGCTTAAGGGGTCTAATAATATTGACCTTAAAATGTTTTCTTTTATTTTTTAACTGCTTTTATTCTAGCCGAAATAAAACAAATAAGACTTTCCAGAGGAAAAAATATTATAGGAAACACTGTAAAAATTCTTTGCTCTGTTAAACATAATTTGGCAAATATTTTAAAAAAAATTCACAGGAGGGCTAATAATTTTGACTTCAACTGTACTTCAAATCCTCATGTGTCTGTGTGTGGTATGTTTAAAAAAAGAAAATCTCGATTTTATCCTTTTAATAGTCCTTGGGTACATGTGAACAATTCAGGGTTATAATGTCCCATGAAAGATCTTAAATAAACTAAGTTTTTAAAAATGAATCCCCTCCCAAGATCATATGATTGCAAATATTTAAAAAGTGACCATTGTGGGCTGACTTTGCTAACAGCAATAAGGAATGGCCCTTTGTTCAGGAATCCATTTGCTCACTTTTGTTTGGAAACGACTCTAGATCAAGCAGTCCATTCTCATAGTGCCCGTCAAAATTACACATCGCTCTTGAAGTACACAGAAATGCTGGGACAATAATGTTCATATCCTAAATATTACAGATTTGTGAGTTTATGTACAAGATCCAAGATTTGAAACAACTTTCATTGTCTTTAGTTCATTTGTCAATGGATATTACTGATCACCCTGTTAAGTGTGAACAAGCTGAATATAATTACAGACCACAACAATCTATTATAATTTCCAATGTTTCTTGAGCCTAACATTAGCAAGCCAAAATATTTTCATGTAAATAAATACGCTACTGTTACTGACACTAAATAGGTAACATAATTGCAGTTATGGTCAGTAAAAAATAAAAAACAAATCAGCTAAAAATTTAATTTTGAATTAGAAGTTGGACTAATATGAATAGTTCTGTACAAACCTGGTGGGACTGTTTTATGATAGATTAAATAATCCCAGATAAATCAAGTACTTAGTTGCAAAACAACACAAGAGTATATCAAGCTCCTCTCCAGCGGTCACTGTAAACAGCCATTAGCTGCACAGGGGACTTCATATCAGTGATGTGTGTGTTTTCTCATTATGTGTGTGCATCAAGCTGTTTTGCAAGTCCAGTGTAAGGAGCAATAAAACCAGACTGGATGTTTTAATGCCTCAGACAAAGATGTTTGCAATTCAAAAGCATAGGTAATTATGAAACGAACCACAAATAGCTAAAGGAAGGTACTGTGGTGGGATAGAATGAAAATCCAGACAGAGATGTAAATAAAGGCAGGAATTCAAACCCAGATGAAAGACAACACCGTATGGAAACAAGCTCATAAGCATACTCGAAAAGAAATGAAGAGGTACAGGACATAGACTGTGTTAACTGCTTGAGTTGGGATCATGTTTTTCACAAATTTACAGAGGTCAGCTTGAATGTCATGCATGATAATATGGCAGAAACATACGCAAAGAATGGCTTTGGCCTAACACCATGTCCTAACAACACGTGACGCGACAAGATTCCAACGACAAGCAATTTGGCTGTTTGCACCAAAAGTGACACAACAGAAACATTTAAATACCAGTTACTGCACTCCCAATGAAATAGTAAAGGCTTTTAATCTAATTAATACACAATAAACCTCTTCGCCATTATTACTAGGCTACTGAGTGACTGAGCAACTTTTATTTTTAAACTGTCTACAAGTTATTTTATTTTTGAGATCTGAGTAGTGTTGTCACGATACTGGAATTCGGTACCAATCTATACTGAAAAAAAACAAAAAACGCCCATTTCCCTCTAACATTTGAAGGCTGTTGAGCACATTCATAAACAGCGCTGATTTGCCATTGTGTTCACGTGCTCAACAGAAACGACTGTGATTGGCCGTGAAGGTCATCAGTTCACCGAACTCACCGCTGTTTACAGAGCGTAAACACAGATACAGGGACACTAGAGCATTTTAAAGTCATGTCGATCAGCTGGTTTGTCTGTAAGCTTACATACGAGCGATCCGCTGATGAATCGCGGCTTTAAAACGCTCCAGTGTCTCTGTATCTGTGGTTACACTCAGTAAACAGCGGTGAATTCGGTGAACTGATGACCTTCCCGGCCAATCACAGTCATTTCACTTGAACACATTGGCAAATCAGCAGTGTTTAAGAACGTGCTCAACAGCACTCAAATGTTAGCGGGAAATGGATGTTTTTAAAATTTCAGTATCGATTGGTACCGAATTCCAGTATCGTGACAAGATCTGAGGTGAACTATGTGCTGTCACGTAAAACGTTATTTAAACATCACATTGGTAGCATTTAACCCTGAATAACACACATAATCTGTACCTGAGGTGATCTTTGTCATAGTAGTATATGCTGTTGTTCTGCTGCGAGATCACGGAAATAGAAAGCAATTGTAAAATAGAAATTTCACACATCGCAGTCACAGATGGTTAGTACAAAAACTCCTCTTTAACATGGAAAAGATTTTTTTATTGTGTGTCGCGGTGCCGCATAACGTGTTGTTAGGGCACGGTGTAAGAAACCAGCTATATTTGGAAACATACAGAAGAAAAGAAAAAAACAGAAAGTACTTTTTCAACCGTTTCATTCTTACTGATTTTTGTTGTCATAAGTTACAGAAAATGTTTGCAATGTGGCAAAGTGTTAGAGCTGAAAACTGGCAGGCCTACATTCTAAAAAAATAACTCAAGAGGTCGGTTACCACTACATAGTTTAATACATTGTTGTAACTGAAAAATTCTAAATTGCTGATTAGATTAAAACTTTTAAGTTGCTAGAATAATTTTATTAAGTTTTCACAACAAGAAAATATTGAAAATTACATCAACTTAAAAATGCGGCTAATTTAAAGGTAAATATGTTTGTTAATTAGTTTGAAAAAATATTTAACTTGTAGCAACCCAAAGAAATTGGGCTGATAACTAAATTTTTCCACACCAATGGAGTTCTGGATTTCATAGCTCCTCCCCCACTAAACAAGCAAGAAGCAAATCCAGCATGTTTTACTGTTTGGCACAAAGGACATTTTAAGGTAAGATATCTGAGTTTTATTTAATTTCCAAATCAATTTTCTCCATTCCACTAGAGCGTTGGCTACTTCTGGTAAATACAGTTGATGTTAGCAGTGTTTTTTGACTCGAAAATCAGCAGATATGAACGTAAAAACATACGGTAAGCCAGAAAGTGAATTTAATTTGAGCTGTAAATAGGAAAATAATTTAATTTCATAGTTTTTTTCATATATATAGTGTTGATTTATCCTGCGTGTTTTTATTTTAGTTACAACTGCAAAAAGATATATCCTGGAGCTTGCTCACAGTTGGTATGCAACCTGAAATTTGTATTTTCTTCCTCCTGCTCTTATGGAAAACCATAAATTACTGTTAAATTATCATTCATACATTTATGGTATATTTGCTTCCCACAGAAGCCAAAAACATACTCCTCACTCATTGAATGACTTCAATGCAGACATAATAAAAAGGTATGTATTTTCAGTCAATGCAGATCAACACAGTGATGTGGAAGTTCTAAGTGAGTCTGATGAAGGTCAAGATGACAATAAGGATGTGAGAGACCTGCCAAACTGCATTGAAAAAAAAAATCTTTGTTGTTTCTAAAATTGGAGAGCACTTTTAATGTATCTAACATGTGTATTGATGAGATTTTTGAAGAGTTAAATTTTATATCTCAATTAGCGTCAGGAGCCATCATCAAAGGTTTTTTACACTGGACAAAGTTTCCAGTGATTAACTGAGATTAAATTTAAGATTAAATTAAAATAAATTAAATCAGCAGTAATCATAACATTCATTATCTCTATCATGCTAATCTAGTTTTTCTTCTTGCTTTATAAGAATACACAAGAATTTGAGGAGGACCTTGAAAGGCAAGTGATGACAATTGCCATCATTGGTGATGGAATTGAACTTTGGAATTGAACCACAAGACGGGAACCATCATGGTTAAGGGCATGAGAATCCTAAATGGAATGGAATCTCAAGGTGATGTGCTCTGCTGATGGGCATAATATATGCTCTGAATCTAAGCTACCTCAAGGAACTTGAATATACTTGTGAAGTTTCTCGAACTTGATGGACTGAAGCCCAGTGCAAAAGTACTGCATCTCAAGAACATTATTTTCTGAAGTCTCTACTTATTTCAGAGTAGTATTTTTAAGTCCACACACTGATGTTTTTTTGTTATTTTTTTATACTGTTTATATGGGACAGCACACATTTTTTGTTTTGGAAAATACTGAAAAAATGACTGGAAAACAAATATATTGTTGTTAAATGTATTTCTTACAAGCAACTAAATGAACAGTAAATTTGAAAACAAACAAAAAATTAATTAATTTCAGCTACTTAATTTATGAGGTTCTAAACTTGAAAACTTGCATGCATAATTATGGTAATTAAGCACATAACACTGGATTTATTTAACATTTTAATAAAGAAAACTAGTTGAAACGACTTAATTTTTTGAGTACTCAAATGTAAAAATGCCTCTGATTGAAGAGGAAAAGGTCATTTGGCTAACATAATAAAGTTTGTTGTCTGAACTTCATTTTGTTAGATGTTGTCGTAACTTGAATATATTGATGCAAACTGTTGCGTTAATTTTTTTTGTTTTGTCTAAACAATATTTTTTTAGAGTGTACAAGTGGCCAATGGCACTGAGGCTATGAACTAAAGTAATTTAATCACTGTCGGTTGAAAAGACCCTGTAGAATGGGAGAATTGGAGAAAAGCTTAACAGGAAGTGAACAGGCTTTAACAGGAAGACAGAGATGAAGAACCAAGTCCTTGCCCTTAAAAATAAGCCAAGGAAGCAGTGAAAGACCACCTCATGTCTGATAATGTTACTGAAACTCAGGGGTCATTTTCACAGCAAAATGTAGCCAAAAAAACAGGTAAACTTTTGGTGCATTTTGCCTATTTCTTTACACGACAACAACATTTTTGGGAGTGAAAACTTAAATGTGAAAACAGGTAACAAAGAGGAGTTTTTTGAAAACACCGCCACTGTGATGTCCATCTAAATGCCTGAAAATGAGAGCCTGAAAATTGTGACGTCACGTGCATGCATGGTACGTGTTTAAGGAGGTGTAGATTAAAGGCAAGCATGAACAAACACACATCAGTGACGGAATACATGGTAGTATTTTTATTGCTCAAGTGCCAACTTTTCATCAGCAAAGTGAGGTTATACTTCACATTACAACCAACAGCAAAGATTAATTTTACACATGCTGCAAATTTGCTAACACATCAGTGCGGAGCCGCCGACTGCACATCGACATTTCCTGACAAGTAGTTCATTACAGCGTCAAATACTGTCCTGGCATACATAGTACATTGCTTTTGGTCATTCCATGGATGTGTAAATGGAAATCATTTTGAAAACCTTGTCATGTAAATAAAACTTTGTAAAATGCAAAAAAAAAAATCCGTGTGTGGGTACATCGTTGTCATGTAAACATTGTCTCAGAAGATTTCAAACTAAACTTATTATATTATATATTATTTGTGTCTTCTGATCGTTAAAGCAGACAAGAGTGAATTCGCACAAAAAAGTGCATTTCAGCCAATTATCTGAACTGGATGTCCGAAGCGGTGTGTTCTTTAATCTGGCCATTCAGAGCATTTTTATAATGCGGTCCGAGAAGTTTTAAATTAGCAGACATCAAAGAAATGAGATGCTGCCAACGTTCATTGATGATATCCCTTAATGCTGCACTGACCAAGAGACCACAAACAATATTATACATTTCCTGAGCCACTTCTTCTGTTCTCAGAAAAAATACAGGCCTGGCTCAATGAATATCACAATGAATTTCACATTTAAGCAACAATCAAGCAAGAGAACACTGACGAAAAACACATAAGGTCAGCAGAAATGAATAAACACATGAAGTTATTGTGGTTAAAAGTCTGAAAATGACCCGAGTTGGGAAAAGTTATATTTTACGTAAAGTACCTGTCAAAAGTTTCATTAGGATTTTTATTTATTAATTTTTTTTAAATGTATTTATTTCATCAAAAAACTATAAGAAAATATTATAATATTGTGAAACATTAAATTTAAAATAATCTTTCTTTGATTAAAAGCTGAAAAATCATAAGTTTTCTTCTATATAATATTATCAGTGTTGTCCTGCACTTTTGATTAGGGATGTCCTGATCCGATGATCGGAAATCAGGCCCGTTCACACGGTTTCAGACTCAATCGAAATCGGACGTTACCTCCCGATCAGGACTCGAATGTGTGTGTGTGTGTGTGTGTGTATGTATATATATATATATATATATATATTTATTCTCATTATTTTATAACACATCAATGGTTATGCGGTGGCACAGAGTTAGACCTCTTTCTTGACTTCACAGAGAAATAGCAAAGTGTGCGGCATGACATCACTTTGTTGCAGAACCGCTATTGGTTAATTGCCTGCAAAGTAGAACACAGAAGCAGCTTGAAGCGGAAAGCGCGAGTAGTTGATGATGACAACATTTCCATAGCAAACTGTGAGATATGCAAACTTGGGATTACCTGACAGGTATTTTAAGTTGAGATGCTATTTGTTTTTATATTAGATTTTTTTTTGTATTTACTGTTGCACTAAAGTCCAAAAGTGAAGAATTTATGTTATTTATTGATTGTTCAAGCTACCTCACAGAAGTGCTCTGTTTGTTAACAGAGTTGTTGAATGTTAAAATAAGGTGAATTAAATAAAAAAAGGAACATCCTGGATCTGTTTCTTCGCTCTTCTTTATTCTTTTTTTATGTATTATAGAAGTATCGGATCGTGTTTTGGTATCGGTAGATACTCAAAATCAAATGACTCGGACTTGGACTCGAGGGCAAAAAAACCTGATCGATCCCTACTTTTGATCAATTTAATGCTTCTTTGATTAATAAAAATAGTTTTTTTTTTTTAAACGAAAGAAAGAAAAAAAAACTTAGTGGTAATATACATATGTTTACATATACCACTTACTGAGTTTAAGCCATTTTAAATCACACATTATAACTTATATTTAAAATAAGAAAATGTTTACTTTAAACATAACATGAAAAAAACAATCACATAATAGGAAACTAATGCAAACATTTCTATAACCAAATAAATAATTACAGTAATAGTAAATAAAAGATGTGCTTAACTTATATTATTAAATTACACAAAAAGCTTAATTATGGGAAAAAATATATATAAATGTAGATTTGATTTTGAGGTGCAATTGGACAGGACATCATTTTTGTAAGTTTTGTGAGCAAAACATTTGGTGATGAAAGGTCATGAGGATCTGACCTATGTTCATCCTAGTTTGACTTCCACAACAAGAGATTTCTGTATGCAGCACAACAAAAAATAACACACTTCTGTGAAATATCATGTAATGACAACCTTTATTCAACTACACTTAGCAAAAAAAGCATATTCAATAAATGTCAAGTAAATTAAATAAACAGATAGATAGATCACACATCATACAACCTCTACTCCAGTGGCACTGAGCTAGTTTATGACATTGTGGGAGATAATCCCAGATATTCAGGCTGTTCTGCAACACAGGTCACTGCTGTATAAAAAAAATCTGCAGGTATAAAAACATCCAAGGGCTTAACCACTGTACCAACTGAGAACAAGTGAACACGAGGAGCACAATCTAGAAAACACTCATGCACAGTCATTAATCCAAAAAAACACTGCCACTGATGCCCTGTCCCTAATCTCCAGAATCAGGTATTTAGAGATAACCTCTCTCATTAGTTTGAATGAAGGTCACCCAAAAACAACCACACAGAGTGTAATCCGCCGCATGTGTCGTTGTTGATGGGACATTACATCTGCCAAACTGCCAGGCAGCTGAAGCGAACCAGACCACAGAGGCATCGTGCCACTGAGCCAAAACAAGGAGTTGGCACAGGCAAATGGAGTAACAATAAGAACGGCGTGTATTTGGTGGGATGGTTCATAACAAACAAAGTTCTGGGGTGCACAAAAGCATCCTGGAACACAACAAAGCTCTTTAAAAAAAACACCGATGAAAGTGGAAAGCTGTAAAGTTCTGCAATCTATAAGAGTGCATAATGTCCTGATGAATCTAAACACACTTAAAGCACGCATACACACACACACACACACACACACACACACACACACACAATCAGCTGACAGACCGACTGCAAACTGAAACGGACGAAGAACGAGCTTTCTTTGCGGATTTTCACTCATCCACCCATTCATATGCTGCCTTACAAGTCAACATGTGTGGGAAATATTGAGTGTTTTTTTTTTCTTTGCTGCTTTTAGGTAACCAACACAACACAACTCCTTAGAAACTCTGTACAGGAAATGTTTTGAACCTTTAACTTATTTTTGACATATTTACTTTGGGATATGAAACATCAAAACGTACCGGATCTCAACTTGAGCATGATATGTGAAAAAAAAACCCTTCAAATATTCAATTTACCTTGATGTTTTCGATGTGAGGAACTGATATGAGTGTTTTTAACCGTCTTTCCTCCTTCAAGGCCTCTTGAAGCAGCAGAAAATGAAAAATAAAGACACAAAATCCGTTTTTGGCCTTAAAAACTGCCAAACCCACAGCAATAATCCCATCAAACACTCAATTTTCCGACGATAGAAAAGGATCCAGCTGAAATACGAACATCCCCGGGTATCTCTTTATATCCACACGCCGCGCTCGCAGGTTATTTTTGTCCAGAAAATATGGTTTATTAGGGAATATCGGTCCCTTTTTCGCCCTATTGTCAATATTACTGGGCTGAGTCCATGGCACACATAACACGGATGCGTTCTACCATGCTGGGCCGGGTTCGGGCCTACAACGCCACGCCATTGGTCGGTTTGAAGATTCCAGAGGACGTGATTGGGCGATAATACTGTCAATCACCACGCAAGGGAGGGTGGATAACTCCAAGGCTACCCTTACGATGAATAGAGAAGTTGGGTTGAGGTGTGTGCGAGCAGGAAAGAGAGTCACCTTACTGTTCTGTCTTACTGTTTTAATTCTCTCATGTGTTTTATTGCAAAATAATACAACTAATTATATAATTAATACACCTCTGTTTCGAATGCGTACGTTTATTAAGGTACGGTCATTTGCAAAGCTTGAAAGTGTATTGTGAAAAGTAAAACATAATTGAAAGGAAAAAATGAAAACAAAAAATAAGTCATATCCAGAATGATGGCTTTTTTACAAGAAATAGAAAAGGAAATAATTCATCTATTCAGGAATGAAGTTAAACCTGTATGAGGGCCCAACCCAAGCGTCTCACTCCAGAAAACAGGAGAAAGAGAAGAGAAGAGCACACCTGGTGTGAACTATCAGAACATCGCACGAGCATCGGGATCATATGGCACCTTTTTACGCTCAGCTGCGGTTTCACGTATGTGTTTCAGGAAATGAGTGACGAGAACGCGCACGTCAGCACGTGCGTCAGCGCGTAGACTGAGAACGCCTGTTACTCATAAAGAACACGACCCAAACGCTCGGGGATGTTTTTCTGATGGATTTCAAATAAAAAAGTCAAACGAACGCGTTCAAGTTTAAAATGTACCATTCTCCGTTTGGGGTTTAAGATCATATTCCTGTAATATAATAAATGTATTGTTTTTAACCACCCAATCACAAGTTAAATATGTTTTTATCTAGTTAAATAGTACTAAATTAATTATCTAGTGGCATGCATTCGTTTTACTTTTAAATAAAATGAAATGAAATAATGAGCTAGAAAAACGCTCAATATAGACAGAAAGACTGCCATGAAGTTATATGCATCTTTTTATTAACAGAGAAAAAACTAAATTATAATATACATCAATATACTGAACATATGCCACAATGTAGACAAAACATTCATTAATTAACAAATCTTACATTCATATAAAATATTACAAGTCTTCTCTTTTAAATAATAATGTTCTCCACACTAGTGTCATAGTAGTTAGCTTGTTACTAGCATAAGCATTACATTGCTACATTGTTATAAATATATATTTCTTTACATTGTAAAACACTTTATTTGTAATGTAATGTAATTAAAATGTTGCTGGCATATTTCTAATCTAAATTAGCATGTTGCTAAAATGTTTCTAACTTAGCTTATGAGATTTTAAAAAAAATTACATTGTGAGCATAATTTATCCACGAGTTTCATGAATACAGCTTTGTTCCTAACATGGTATACTCTATGCTAACATGAATTAGTATGTCACTAGTAGGCATGGGACGATAAACGTTTTCAAGGTAGACTGCGGTTTGGAAAAGTCAAGGTTTTAAAACCATCAACATTTTCTGCTATACCGTTCCTAAGGTATGTGTAGGATTTTTTTATTTACATTGTTTTTGTTGTTTTTTAGGACAACAGTATCTCCGGCAGAAAAGATATCCAAAGATGCCGTTTTAAAGAAATCTGTTTTTAAAAATAATGAAGACTGCAGAAGTCAATGATATATTTGAACTATTTAGCCTGACATAATATTTAAAAATATTTTAAATGTTTCTCAAAATAAAATATATTGTGTTCAAAGGGGAAAAAGTTTTTGTTTTTTTACTCAGACATTTTAAAAGAATATATTTTAGAGCAGTAATCACAATACCGTGAAATTTATATCCAAGGTTATCATACTGTCAGAATCTTATACGGCCATGCCTAGTCACTAGAATAGCAAGATATCTGTTTTTGTCCCAAATGGAGCACTATACTTTGCACTCATGTACTAAAGTAACATTCAGGTAGTGCACTTTTGTTGGACGTGAACACCTCACTCACACTACTTACACTTAAAGAAATGGAATAAAATAGTGCACGAGTACACAAATTGGGACGCACTTATAAAAAATTGCTAGATATATTAGAAATAATGAGTTTAAATGGCTTAGAAATATTAAAATACTCAACAGTCTTAGCTCTTTTTAACAACCCATCAAAGTGTGTATGTAGGTCTGAGCTGAGTTTGGTGGTTAAAAAAACAAAAAACTTAGGAGAAGACACAATTAGAAAATGTCATCTCAAAATAATATTTAAAAAAAATTGAATAGGTTTCAATAGAATAACAGCATGTTAGCCTGGACAACACTCAGAGAAGGGTGTCAATTTCAGTTTACATATCACTTGAGAATACAGATTGAGCATTTGTTTACTTTAAACGAGACAGTGTGGATATCCAGGGTGTCTTAAACCTCTTCCATTTGTTTAAGGGCGTTTACAACACACAGAACATCCACAAACAACACGCAGCAAACAGTTTGTCAATTTCTCTCAGCTGTCACTTCCTGTGCTACATGCCAAATAATGAATCCACATCACGTTCTGCAGCATTCTCAAGTATTATTGAGGGTGAGGCTGTTTCCGTTCCCTGCAAAGTCTGTTCTGTTGTGGCACGTTCAGCGTATTAAACTTTACCAGGCTTTACATTACATCTGGACGCTCCTCGTCTGTTACACTGTGAGAATCAAACACTGAAGATAGTAAAATACACTTTCAAAGTGTATGACAAGAGGGAGCTCATAAATGTCAAGAGACAAACGGTGCCTGTTTGAACCCCACATTTGCATTTCAAAGCGCACACAGTACTTATCCAAGAATTACTAATGAGATTTGAAGAAAAGTATGATTATTAAGTCGTAATTCTGCACCATAAAAGACCAAAATCAAGATATATCAACATATCATAAAAAAGCCGCAGCAGAAGCAGAAATCAGCCACAGCCTTTAACAGAGCAGGGTCATGTGACTCCACACACAGTAGGGAAAGTAATTGAAAAACAATTGACCTGGAAAAATTTGATTATAGGTTCTGAATGTTGATTTTGATTTATTTTTGATTAATCACCCAGCCCTAGAAATAACTATATTTTATGACCATAATAAATGTAAACCCTTTGAATAAGGAGAACGCTGACATGCTGTAGTATGGTTATGGTTGTATTCATGTTGCATTCAAGGAACAAACAAAACATTTCTGACAAGATACTAATGAAAAACAAAAAACAAAACTGTCTATATGATATGAATCCACACACATTTACATTCATTAATTTTCCTTCAGCTTAGTCC
This sequence comes from Danio jaintianensis, assembly GCA_903798115.1. Taxonomy (NCBI): domain Eukaryota; kingdom Metazoa; phylum Chordata; class Actinopteri; order Cypriniformes; family Danionidae; genus Danio; species Danio jaintianensis. The sequence continues at coordinate 10,893,230 of CAIGQV010003909.1, read as the reverse complement.
CTTTATTCATCAGGGGTCGCTACAGCGGAATGAACCGCCAACTTATCCAGCATATGTTTTACACAGCAGATGCCCTTCCAGCTGAAACCCAGTACTGGGAAACACCCATACACATACACTAAGGCCAATTTAGTTTACTCAATTCACTTGTACCGCATGTCTTTGGACTGTGGGGGAAACTGGAGCACCTGGAGGAAACCCACGCCAACACGGGGAGAACATGCAAACTCCACACAAAAATGCCAACTGGCCCAGCCGGGACTCAAACCAGCGACTTCTTGACCACACTTCGTTATTATTGTTCATTTATTCGCTTGCTGGAAATTAGAACTGAATTTAGAAATAGTTTTGAAACAAATCTTTGCACTTAACAAACAAAATTAAATATGTAGGCCGATGGATGTCTTCAGTGGAGTGCGTACAACACCATTTCCCTATCCACAGAAGAGAAAGAGAAAGTAAAGAGGCCAAATGGAGGAAGCTCGTTCTTTATCCTTGCGCTGCAGATGGTCTGTTTAACTGTTTACTCGCTAGTGAAGAGTTCAGTTTTTCCACTTACAAAGTCCGCCATATAAATAGCAAATGCACCATGGCGCGACGCAACTGACTCTTAAAGGGAATGGGAGATGAGACTCGGATTGGTTTATTTTCAAACACACCCATAACTCATTAAGAGAATAAGCACAACCCTGTTAGACCATGCGCTGCGGCACAGAGCATATTTTTCTGTCCTTAAAATAGCAAAAGTGGATTCGGACACACCCTTAATGTTTTTGAGCCCTGCGCTTTTGACTTTGCGCCTAGATCGTTAAAATAGAGCCCTTAATCTCCATATAACATACATTTAAGCAAAAACAGAGCAGTGTAGCTTAACCCACCATGGTTTTTCAGTGATCTGGAAAAAAAATGATTTGGCACCACTTTTTGGGTGAACTATCCCTTTAAATATTGAGACAGTTTGGTTGGCAACAAAACATAAGAAATGTAATTACCTAAATAAGGACTACAGCTTCCTTAAGGTTTAAAGTTTATGTGCTGGACTAATTACATCTGTTAACAACTGACATTTTAAAAACACAATGCGTTGTTAAACTCTCTAATATCTAAAAAAAATTCTAATAAAAATTCTTAAAGGGATATTTGAGACAAAAATAAAAATGTGCCGTCATTTAACTCACCCTCAGACCACACAAGATTTTATTATTATGATTACAGTCTCTGAAAAAGGTATTATTATTGAAAATAATGTTTAGTTTCTTGCCTAGACTAACTGTTTTGCTCATTTGTAAAAGCAGAAATCAGAGTGCTTACAGTTTCCTCTGTTATCCGTTTCACTGTCAGTTGTCTCTCTGAGTTTCTCCTACAAATATACACTACATGATCATGCTACTTTTGTCCGGTCTATCTTTGTAGTTTGTTTTCTGTGAGCTTTGGTTTTGAGCTGCATTGAGGAGATGCTTTTAAGAGACTCTTTCTTCCACACACTGATCTCCTCTGCTCCCGCCTTCCACTGCAACAACTGGCCATCCTCTCCGCCCGTCACCATAGATCGACCAATCATATCCCACTGGAAGCATCTCACTGTAGCCGAATGCCCGCCTTTCAGAGATTGAAGAAGCCTTAAGCCACTCCCACTGCAATCCAGGAGGTGGAGCTCTCCTTGATTACTCCCACCCACTAAAAGAGTCCGTTCCTCGTCTGATAGCCATGTACCGCCAATAAAGTACTCAAGTGAAGCTCCGTCAGGGAGCTGGACAAGTGTTCGAGCATCAGCAGAACTCAGAAGGGTCAAAGTGTCGTCGCTGTCTGGACGGGCCACGTCCCACAGGTGAAGCCCCTCATCATGAGTAAGACAAAGCAGCCGGTTCAGATCTTTGCCTGTCAATTAGAGATTTACAATGAGAGTTTAAGTGTATGGTAAGTCCAAATATGGTGATGTTTAACATTTGATTTCAAATACTTTATTTCATTTAGTTTCATTTTATTTCAAATAGTTAAAAAAAACTAAGCATTTTCAGTATTATTGTATTAGTAAAAAAAAAAAGATTCATATTGTTTTGAATCTTAAAATAGCCAAACATGTATGTAAAGGTCTACAGGATTCAAACACATTTTAACCAGTTAATTAAAGAGACTGGACTTTGTTTTAGTCATTGAAACATTTTACAGCAAAGTTTATATAATATATTGTGTAATATTATCACGGTTTATATACTCAAAACATATATAAAATGTAAAAATATATATAAATTTATATTACTTTGATTTATATTCCTATTATGTCAGAGAGAGAAAGACAGAGAGATATCCTACATTAATGAAAAAAACTTTGTTGTTGTTGCTATTATTATTATTAACATTATTAACATTATTATTATACAAATTAAAGGCCAGGTCATCAAAATGTAAAAAAATTAAAAATTAAAAAAATACTAATAACAATGTAATGGTGTTGTTGTTGTTATTATTATTAGCATACTTTTTATACAGAAATGCAAATATGACAAATGAACAGACATACTGAAGAAAAAGAACAATAAGTATATATTAATTATAATAAGAAATATTAAAATATATATTGTTCTTATTCTTCAGGATGTCTGTTTATTTGTTTTGTATACATGAAAAAATACTATAGTAATTTATAGTAAATACTATAGTGTTTTATTACTATACTGACACTGACATTAACACCTCCAATAGAGATAGAGAGGTTGCGAAATCAGCTAAAATGTTGCTAGAATTGGTTTTTATGTATGGGTGATATTGCATCACCAAAAATGATAGAGGTCATGTCCATGTGTTGTGCGATAAGTCCATATATTGATTATTGTGACAGGCCTAATTGTCATGTTTTCTATAAAAACTAAATGTTGTCTATCTGTAATACACAAAAATATTGGCAAGTTATAGAGTTTTATAGGCTGGCCAGCTACTTACCCGTCCAGCAGAGGGAACTTGCAGAGGAGTTGCAGTTACAGGTGGTGACAAGAGCATCGTCCTCTCCACCCAGACTCAGATCAAACACATTTACCAGCCCATCTGTGCCTCCAGAAGTCAACCGGTCAGCCTGCTGAGGGTGAAACTTCACAGCAGTGACATCATCACTGTGCGACTCCGAATAAACGCCCAGCGGGCCTCCGTCCTGAACCATACGGGCATCCCAGAACACTAAATAACTGTCCTCCTCCACCTGCTCAGTGCCAGCGCACAGCACACGATCACTACAGCTCACATCGAAAGAGCAGTACGAATGTGTCGAATCACTGCGGAAAACCTGAACAGAGCCAGAACCAGGCCGTCGGATGTCCCAAGACCGCAGCGTCCCATCGGCAGAGCCAGAGAACAGCAGGTGAGAGGACAGATGAGAGAAACGGACCCCACAGACAGGAGCCGTGTGGCCCTGAAATTGACCCACCTGACGGAGCGTCTCTCTGTTGTGGAGATGCACAGAGTGATTGGAGCAACACACGGCCAGAACATCTGACGCTGCAAGAGAAACGTCCAGAATATATGTGGCCTCGCTGGGCTGCAGTCTTCTGGCGATGGCGAGGGTCCTGAAGGTGTCCTCGAGAGCGTCCATGGCTGTCACCAATTCACCTAGCACCTAAAAGGAAAATAAAACTTGTTTTGTCATTTCACTGTTTTGCAAAGTAGGGCTGCACAATATTGGAAAAATCTGACATTGCAATGTTGTATTTTTCTGCGATATGAATACAATTTCAGCAGATGACTTGAATTTGGAATGAAATCATTCATTAAGATTGATTGGAATAATCTTGTAGCAGAGTGAATCAAACAAACTGCAAGCATAAATAAATAAGAGCAAAGACAAAAGTGAAATGAGTAGTGCTTTGAGTCAAACTGTAGTCAGATATTCAGGTACAGTAAATGAATAATCAAATGTAACGTAAAATGTAAAATAACACTGTTCAGTCTTCATTGCTGATACTATATAACTATAATTTCAACTCAACATTGCAGATACTGCGATGTGACTATTGCGAATCCAGACACTGCGATACCAATGCTGAAACAATATATTGTGCAGCTCTACAAAGGAGAACGCAATAGTGGTTTTCTGCCGGCCACAGATATATATATATATATTGTGCAAGGTAAATTATTGGCTGTTGAGAACATGAATACATAGAAACAATGAAACTTTTCCCACTTAGTTTATGGAAGAGAAATCATTTTGTATGACTGTGGTATTCAACAAAATTAGAATCAGAAAGCACTTTATTTGCAAGTATGTTGTGTTTTTGACAGGAGCTTTTAGTGCAGGAAAGTGCAGACACACATAAACCCTACACATAAGCATTCCACAGAGGTAAGTGTGTTTTTCTACTTTTTTAAAACTCAGAGTTCTACAGAAAAATGTGTTGTACGTTCTGCTCATATGCTTTAACAAACTTATTGAACGTAGAAGCGTTCAACCCATCTGCATTCAGGTAATAAACAGAAAATAAATAACACAAATAATAATAAAAAGCAATATATAACACAAATAATTATACATTAAAACAATGTTTCAGTGCTCAAACTATGAAACTACTTTAATAAATACGTGTAAAATAGTATTTGGAAAACTTAAGAGCTACATTTACGTTACATTATTATAATTTTTAATATAAAATCGTACTATTAGATGTGTTGCTTGTATTTTATTGTTGTTTGCATTCGAATTATTTGTACATTTAAGCAGAATGTATTTTATTCAATTTAATTGACACTACATTTCAGAATCAGAAAGAGCTTTATTGCCAGGCATGTTCACACATACGAGGAATTTGTTTTCGTGACAGAGCTTCTACAGTACAACAGAATTACAGAGACAGGACAAAAAACAGATAATAAATATAGATATAAAATATAATATATATAATATAATATATAAAATATAAATATAAATATAAAAAATACATTGTATAGATTGTAACATTTTCTAATCTCTTCAAGCACTCTTGATTCCAGTTTAAAACCCTTGTTTGGACAACTTTGTGGCAGAATAATTGACAAAATCATAGCTATAATTCTTGACATGACAGCCAAATTTAAACACTTGAAGTCGAATATTACGTGTAAACAAATAATTAACACAACGGACCCTCACATTAACAACGACATAACGTTAATATCTTACAAGTGTGCTGAGAACATTCTGATAATAAGCATATAAGTAAAATTTAGTAATACAGTACAAAACACTCACATGTGATCGTTTTTGGGATTCATCGGGGTGTCACTTCATCAAAGGCACCTCGGAAACACAGAGACGCTGACCATTAGTTCCGCAAGCCGGTCACGAGCTTCACATAAGCTTCATTTGCGTTAAATTATATCTTTAATTCATGAACATTTACAAAACAGAGATATGGTAAAGAACAGATTACTATTGTAGTCTTGTCTAAATGGTAAGAGGTGAGAAATAGCTACAACAAAGCGCTCACGCTGCCACTGGATGGCAGTGTTTTACTGTTTTATCAAATTAAAAGCATATTTGATAGTGTGTATTTTCTTCTATTTCCCCAGTATCGACATACAAGGCTCGCATAGAAATGGTCCGATTGTTTTGAAAAAATATATATTTAAAAACTAATTATATATGTGGTGTTTTTTCCAGTTTCATCAGCTTGTTTCAGGAACTGTTGGAGAACGTCAGAGTGTAAAAACACATATATACTTGAGGATAGAGTATACGTATTAAGTCATATACTACTTTATTTAATTTTCTATAGTTAGTCATTTACACACACACGCACAGTTACACAAATTCTCTATATTAAATGGAGAGTTTAATATAGTCTAAGGCATCGTTGTGTTGAGAATAGTTTTTTCTTCTTGTCCTCTAGTCTTTTTGTCCCTCTTTGTTAAACTCCCGAAGGACACAAACAGGACTGAATATGACATCTGTAACAACAATCAGCATTGTCTTCCGATGAAGGACGGACATACTGCTGACTTGAGTAGTACAGCAGGCCCATGTTGACCTTTATGATCATATTTCCAAATATTCTGTTCTTTATGTCCGCTTTCAGTCTGTGAAGAACGGGAAAGTCCTCAAAGGACATTTTAAATAGCAGGTACCCGACATAAGCATTTGACACGAGACATAAAACTTAAGTGAAGCTTTGAACTGAACGCCTTGGGTTTGCTAGGTCTGAGTACGCAACGGTCATGTTAGATCCAATAATTATTGTTGTGTGTTATGTGAATTAGAAGCAAAGATGTGTGTATTGTGAAGAATAGTGTGTTGCGAGTAGTTAAGCACACACACACGCACACACACACACACACACACACACACACACACACACACACACACACACACACACACACACACACACAGTTTGTTTTCCTATATCTTATTGAGAACATTACATAGACGTCCATTGCTTTTATATCAGGCTAATGATATTTTATATGGCCTAGCCCTACCCTACCCCAAATCCCAGTTCCAATCAATCATTACATACTAATAAAAACATGTTCTGGACGACTAACCGCTTTTAATTAGTGAGCAGGACCAATAATATGTCCTCAGTAGTGGGCAGTTTTGATATCTCATTATATAAGCGAGTCCCTGCTGAAAAATCCAGCTTAAACCAGCCTAGGATGGTTGGCTGGTTTTAGCTGGTCGACCAGCCTGGTTTTAGAGGGGTTTTGGCCATTTCCAGGCTGGTTTCCAATCATTTCCAGCCTGGTCTTAGCTGGTCAGGCTGGGAGATGACCAGCTAAAACCAGCTTGACCAGCCTAGCCAGACTGGGAGCCCAGCTAAACCAGCTATGTCCAGCTTAAACCAGGCTGGTCAAGTTGGTTTTAGCTGGTCATTTTCCAGCCTGACCAGCTAAGAGCAGCCTGGAAATGGCCAAAACCCCTCTAAAACCAGGCTGGTCAACCAGCTAAAACCAGCCAACCAGCTTATGGCTGGTTTAAGCTGTTTTTTTCAGCAGGGGTAGGCTACATTGAGTCCGTACAAGTAGCTAAACCTGTACACACACATACTGTACACACAGACACAGAAACACACACGCACACACACACACACACACACACACACACAAAGCAGTGACAGTAAGCACAGCAAAATCTTTAACCTTGAAAAGCCTACTGCATTTGATTAACGCAATCCTGAGGCATCTGAATTATTGACATGATCAGAACTTTGCTGAAAATTACGTCGTAATGTCCTATGTGACGTCTGAAGGATTGTCCATTGTTTAACTGAGCGTATAGTCATCTATTTTATGTAAATAGTCTGTTATAAAGATCTCATTTGCATTTTCCTGCTCAGTTTTGGCCTCTGATGTGAATATCTGAGGTGCACTTTACTGGAGAATGAACTCTTTATTCTAACTGTATATATATGAGCCATAAAACCTGATGTAGCCTACCAAAAATGCAATGTATATATTTGTTAAATCTTTACTTGGGCAGTAGTTCACATTTACAAATAATATTTCAATATTTCGTCGAAAGGAACAAAAAATAGTTCCAATTAAAAACAATTTAAATAACTAAAATGTATTATGCCACGTGTAAAGATATTAGGAACATCTAGAGTACATCAACAGAGTACATATTAGGAACATCAAGAGTAATAACTTCAATAGGATTTTAAATGAATATAAATAACTGCACAGTTTATTATTATACTATATATATATATGACTAACAGATAAAGTGGGAAAAAAGAAAATATGTTTTGTTGTTGTTGTAATCTGAACCAAAGTCCCTTTAAGGTATTCTAGAGTCTTTGTCTGAACAAGCTATCCGGCTAAAACATGCTCACACACTCATTAATATTGCAGAAATTACAGAGAAGTCATTGATCTCAGCAGGAACACTCAAACCTCCTGAGAAATAATGACTGAAAGTGCGCTAACAAAACCAGTCTCTTAATAAGATACCATATCTTTATTTTCTTAAAACAAACAAAAAAAAAAAGATAAAACTAGAAGCCTGTTTGCTTTTGATTGAGCATATTATTCAAATGCAAAGATGCAAAAAACAATACAAATTCTCAGATAACTAAAAATCAACAAATCTTCTATAACAAGCCATTTTATTGACATAAAGCGTCTCCTTTTAACACAGAATTCTTGGTCATTTGTGCATTCTGTTTTCAGGCCTGTAGGAGTGCAATTCTTCAGGTGTCAAGCGCTGGATGAAGGTCAGGATATTTGTTTAGTCTCAGTGTTTAGTATTCAGATATGTTTGGTACTTTTGATAGATTTCAGTTTAATAGACTTAATTGAGCTCTTAAAATGTTGCAAATGCCTCCAATATTATTTAAAGTTATTTAACAGTACATATCATTGAAAAGAAAATCAAAAAGACCAAGATTATGATCACACAAGTGAATTAGAAATCCAAAAATTAACATTTTTCACAAATACACACAAAGTATCCAAAGCTTCTAGCCCACATTTGGTACAAAGAGGAAAAATATGACAATGGAAGATGACAGTAAGAAGCAAAATAAACAACCACAATCCTAGTGTAAACAACTACATCATGGCTAAACGACCATAAAATAAACAATCAAAATCCAATGCAAGGGAATTTGTTCAAATGAGTCAAATTTCAATAAAATATTTCAGATATTGTTATGAAAGCAAACCGACAGCCAGTGGAGCATTAAGTGACACATTTAGCATGCAACATTTTGTATTTTGTTTGGAAAAAAAGGTGTTACAGCATTTTGATTAGCTCTTATTTTTGTTTTTATTTTTAAGTTAGTAATTTTGTTATGTGCTTTTGCTCCTTTTATTAGTATAGTATAGTATAGTATATATATAGTGGGGAAAACAGAAAACATATTTCTAAAGGTGCCGTGACATTTTCACCAGATGTTGGTAACAACCAAGAAATCCATATATGCAAAGAAAACAAATCTATTTAGTTTACAAATTAAGTTACGTGTAATAAAATGAAATGATGCAGCGAAAAAGTATTGAACACATGAAGAAAGGGAGGTGTAGAAAGGCAGTGAAAGCCCAGACAGCAGCTGAAATCTCTCAGTAGTTATACAGCAACCATCTGCCCTTCCTCATTGTAAATTAATATTAGCTGCTTCAGTCCAACATCTACATTATCAGGATGATGAAGATGAAAGCAGGGTGGACATTTCAGCAAGACAGTGATCCAAAACACTGCCAAGGACACTCTCAAATGCTTTCAGAGAAAGAAAATCAAGCTGTAGAATGGCCCAGCCAATCACCTGACTTAAATCCAATATAAAATACAAATTTAAGATCAGATTTGATAAACGAGACCCACAAAACCATCAAGATTTTTGCACTCTGTTGAATTCATGTGACTTCGTTCTCCATATGAGAGGTGTCTTTAAGCTGTCGTCACCAAAAAAGCCTTTTATATAATTTACGTTTCAGTAGTTCAGTACTTTCTTCCATTGTTATTACACTACAATTTCTCAGATTTATTTATTTTTTGTTTTGTTTTATTTTTATGTTTGTATTGTTTGGGTTTTTGCCTAAATCTGATTTAATTCCATGTCAACAGCTCCTTTGAAAATATTATTCCCAGGAAAAAACATGACATGTTCAATACTTATTTTCCCCGCTGTGTATATATGTTCGCATAAATATTTATTCCTACATTGTTAAAACAGATTAGTTACTTGGATTCACTAAAAAAGTGAGTAAACCCGTTGTAATTTGAAACTGTTAAGTTGACTTAACTTGATTTTTATAATTATGCACATAGTTCATTTATCTAATTATAAGGTTTTATATTTTGATTTCCTCAAGTAAAGTCAACTTATCACTTTTTACAGTGTAGATAGATTTAATAAAAAAA
>CAIGQV010003909.1:10869778-10883394 GCA_903798115.1 Danio jaintianensis | reverse complement strand
ATTTACATAAAAGGCACTGTGTGGTCTCTAAATCTGATCTGTTTATTCAAAAAGAGCTGTGTTGTTTCCAGTAAACACTGAAAAAGCCAAATCAAAGGAAATAAAGCACTTTTAAATGAGACCTTTACCATTGGAGCAGTTTCTCAGGAGTTTCATCTAGGAACACACGGATCCTGATGCCTATTTCTGCATTCAGTGCTGATTATATAAGAAACTTAACATTTAGACATGGAAAAGACCCCAGAGTACACTTTTTCAGTTGTTAAATCAATATCAAATTACAATAAGAAATTATTACCTCCCAAAAAATAATAAGCACAAATTGGGTTGACAATACAGATGACCTTGTGAATGATATGCTTCTGCATCTGTAGAATCAGTCTGAATAGCTGGTAATGGAAAAATAAAAAACAGATTTACAACTAAAAACACTCACTCAAAATTTGGTCACGTCACTATTCATTAGTACACAGGCCTCCTAAAGGCACAGTTCATCCAAAAATGGAAAAAGTCATTTTGAATTCACTCACCCTGAACTAATGCAAGATGTATGGGACTTTTTTCTTTTTAGTAGAACAAGAATGAAAACTGTAGGCCTTGGTGATTCGTAGAATACAAGTCAATGGCTACCAGCACTTTAAGATTAATACACATGGCTCCTTATGACAACTGAGGTCTTATGAAGCAAAACAATCAACCTGTGCAAGAAAATGAACATTATTTCCTTTAATCCATAGAGTCTGCAAATGGTGTTTTGCACAAACTGATTATTTCTCTCCAGAAGGCCTTAATATTCATTGAGAAGCAGAAGTATTCATTTAGTTTTTTCTTAATCAAAAATGTAGCATTTATTTGTGTTTTTAACCTAATACTATTTACTTATTTATTTTGTTTGTGTAAATTGATATATGCATGTATGGAAAGGTGTGTGCTTGTGTATGTTTTGTAGTTCTGTAGGCTATATTGTTGATGTGGGGTTAAAAAATGGGGTTAAAAAATCTATAAATATGTTTGTTTGTTTGTTTTTTGTATGCATGTATATGTTATTGTTTTATTACACTCAAAGTGCAGCTAACCAATGACTTTATTAATCACCAAGGGAAACAAACAATCGTGCACACTATCAACACTTGCTGTATGAATATTTCATTATAGATGACTTTTCGGTCCCATCACCTTCATCATTTGATATATATGATATATGTGTATGTTTGATATATGTGTATACGTTTGATGAAGCTCATGGGACCGAAACGTCATATATAATAAAATATATGCAAGTATTGCTAGTGTTCGGGATTGTTTGTTTCCCTTTTGCACATTTTCACTTGGGGATTTTTCCTATGCACCTATCGTTGCTTCAGGTATGCTGAGTTTACCTGATCAATCGCCAAGTACCATGGTTTCTGCTAAAAATCTACTTCAATGCTCTACTGAAGAAAAAAAAGACATCTAGATTGGCTCGAGAAAGAGTAAATGTACAGTACATTTTTATTTTTTGGGTGAACTACAGTATTAGGGAGTAATCGGTCCAGCTTAAGATTGAGGTAAAGTTGGTTCTATATTCGCACATTCAGACTTTCTCCTTAATAATATATTTTCAGAAAAGTTTTATTTTCAAATTCTAAATAGTGAAATCATATTATCAGTCAATGACTGTCAAAGTACAAAATTGTTCACAGTCAATTAAATAGGTCTAACGTTGTTTTGAAGTCTACATAAATGCGTTTTCAGACCGAATATTTAAATTACCATAGTAAACGATATAGGGACTGTTAAAATGAACACATGTGTGAATATAAAACCAACTTTACCTCAATCAGATTAGGCAACCTTCATTCACCAAGGAGAATCTTCTTTTAATAATGTGGCCCAAACTCAACCTCTAAACTTTTTTCTCTTTCACATAACCTCCAACCTTAAAATGACTGAGATCTGCATTGTAGGTAAAGCGCCAAAGTCAACATTGCTCTGCGCAGGGTTGAATCACCAGTTCTCTCTTCATTCTCAATCCAAAACAATCCGGTTTACAGAAGAGTGAGGAACTGGGAATTCATCTTCTCTTTCAACAAAATAGGAACTTAGATCTGCACAAAGACACACAAGGCCACAGGAAGAGTAAAAAAAAACACACACGCACAAACAAAGTGGTGTCACGCAAGCCTGACGTACAATCAGGTCATCATGGCAGCACAAAACAGCAGGCAGCAGAGCAGTGCAATCTGGGAACAGTGCATCTAAATCAGTACCACAAATTCAACTTTACACATTAAACAGAACCATTCTCCACTCTCAAAAAGGCTTGTCTAAAGTATCGAGTTCAGTACCAATCAGTACAGAAATTTTTAAAATGTCAATTACATGCTAACATTTGAATGCTGATTGATCATTGTGTTCACATGCTCAACAGAAATGACTGTGATTGGCCGTGACGGTCATCGGTTCACCATTCTTCACTGCTGTTCACCAAGTACAAACACAGATACACAGACACTGAATCGTTTCAAAGCCGCGTATCTGCCGCTCAACAGTGCTCAAATGTTAGCAGGAAATGGACGTTTTTAAAACTCCAGTACCGATTGGTACCGAACTCGATACTTTTGACAACCCTACTCTCAAAATGCAATTATTCACAGGCTGAGGGACAAACCTGACATTTAATCTGGTCAATCTGACTGAAATTTGATACTGAAAGAAAGCATTGATTACTCTAATGTCGCTTTTTGCAAACAGTTTAAAAATATTTACACATATAGCACTGTATTCAGCAGCAACATACAAGGAATAAAAAGCACTAGGATGTATATGAAAATGTAAAATGATTGTAAGCCATATTCCCTGACACACATTCAATTTAAGAATATGAAATGTTGAATTGATTCAGTATTAAACAATACTGAATAAATCCCTAGTGCAGCATTAAAAGAAACTAGTTCTTGAGTGGTCAGTTTAAGGGAGAGTTCCCCCCAAAAATAAAGTTTTGTTATTATTTATTCATCCTAATATGATTCCAAAACCAGTATCAGGTATCACTTTCTTCTCAATAATTTTGGGAAACAACTAACACTAAAGATTCTGGACTTAATCATAAAAACAATCTCAAATATATAATTTTTTTGTGTTGCAGTGAAGAAATTCAATCAGTTATGGAATGATATGAGAGTCAATAAAATTATGAGATTTTCCAAATTTGTCAATAAGGCATCTATCATTACAAAGGTCTTTGGAGAAAAATCCAACATGTTTTAAATGCAAAAAACATCTTAATAAATTTTAACAAAAGTAAAATAAAGATCAACACCTGCCCCAACCGTTAACCATCATGCTCGGCTGGCCTTTTCAATTGAAACTTAACGTTTCAGAATTACCCTCACAAACAAACAAAACACAAATGATGTTGTCAGTTCCAGCCGATCCGCAACTTTGCACGAGTTACACCTTTTGCAAAAGCACTTTCAGTCAACTCTTGATGCAAGAGTTTGAGTCCAAACATTAGTCAAAAATCCTCTAAAATTTCAGATAATCAGCAGAACCGCTGTATTGCTTGAGAAAAAATATAACAATGCCTACTGGCTACAAAAGTTTGCAATAAGATTTTAGAAAAGAATAAAATCTGACATATATGCTACTATACATGCGATGCAAACTGCGTAGAAAAGCACAATCATTTCTCAATCAACACCAAACTGGTGTTTTGAATAGAAACTCTTCGAAAACTACAGTATAAACGATGGAAAACATTGGAGGAACAATTGGAAGGTGCAGCGCAGTGTTACATGACTGGCATTGGTTCCATCAAATCAGTGACTTCAGGGCCTCTGCAGTCCAACTGGGCTCTTATTGGCTGAAATCATAGTGGTTTGTTCCATCACAACAGGCCCACGTGTGCAAATAGGAAAGGCACAAGGAAAAGCGCATTTAACCCTACTGTTCCATAGACGATATATCGATACGGCAGCTCCACTTCCATGTGCTGCCTGGCCTTCCGGACATCATTGCTGGGAATCCCGAAGACCCAACAGACCAGCGGGATAGTAAGAGCCTTCATTACGGCTCTGGTAGCCAAGAGAATGAGGACACCTAAGAGAAAGCGGAGCAGACAGAGTGCGATCAGGCTGAGGGTGAAAGATGGCGGCTGCAGAGGAAACGCGGATGCTGGTGGGTCTGGCAATAGGCCCAGATGGTAGTTGACGTGGGACGCCAAGGCGATACCCGCCCCAGAGCCCAGAATTTGGGCGGTGTCGCCGCGTGAGGTGCTCCAGGTGTCCAAGGTGAAGGAGAAAAGGCCCAGTCCCACGTGGAGAGAGATGATCATGAGGGGGGCGTAGGGATGTGTGCGGTTGAAAGTGTCGATGATGTCAAGAGCAGGACTGAAGACCACCAATATCAGCAAACTGTACAGGAAACCAGCAATGATGTCCTGAGGAAAAAGAAGAAAAAAAAACACGAATGTAAAACCTCAGGAATTAACGGAAAACAAAATGTGAATGTGAAACAACAAAACAGATTCAAAGATGACATGAATAACAGCTGAAAATAGGCTGACAGAGAGAATGCATGTATTTGACTATCAGTATTCACATGTAAATCTGTAGAGGAAGTTTGACCTAATAATAAATGCCCCAAATAATGAATGTTATTCTGAATATGTGGCCATAAACTAATGTGGCAGATGCGAATGAAAAAAGAAAAATGACAGATGGCATGAGAATGTTAATGTTTGTCCAAACAGACACATTAACAACAGTTTATTCAAAACAAAGTGTTTATTGCACTGAATATATGCCCTGGTTGACAATTAATGGAAAGAAAAAAAAATCTGGATATTTAGCTGATTTTGATTTTGAGTATTATGTGCTCATAGAGAAAAAAAAAAAGAATATATTGAAACATTGCAAAAAATACTCCTCTGAAAAAAAAAAAAACCCAGACAAAACAAGCAAAAGTGGTAGATAAATGATTTGTCAGCAATTCTTTAAAAGAAGGTCCTAGTTTTCACTACAGTTTTCTTAAGTTTCTTTTTAAGTTTATTTGTATGCTCAACCAATAGCAAGATTTGTGGGAGACGTCCAGCATTGGAATACTTCAGCACTGAGTGAGAGATTCCACAGAGACCACAAGACACACACACACACACACACGCGCACACACACGCGCGCACACACACACACGCACACACACACGCACACACACACGCACACACACACACATCTGTGTGAAACCTGTTTAACAGTAGGCAGCACTTTCGTGAACTGCTTGACCATGTGTGGGAGAGAAAATGAGCTGGTTAATTTAAAACCATTTTCACACTCAGCACTTAAAACATCATGGAAACTCTTCCGTGATTACAGACACAGATTAACCAGCAAATGTACATTTATACACTCCAATAGTCGCCCTCACACACTTGACCCAACAACTCTAACCCCATAATTGGCATTTCAGCATTTGTAGATGTTAAAACTGAAATTATTCAGTGCCCTTATAACATGGTTGTCCTTATGGAAACTATAAACGTCTGGATGTTTATAAGGACAGAAGCGCTTTCTTCATGCAAGACACTTCGCCTCTTTCACTTATCTGTCAGTCATTAACCACAATGGGCTCATTTTTCCACATCTGCAAAGGAACATTGGTTTGTTGTCTTTTGCATGCACGTCTACTTGTTTTTTTTTTTTAAATAATATATTTTTATTTACCTTTTTCAAAAGTTAACAATACAGAACATCGAAACTAAGCAACAAACAAACTAAAGTAAAACATACACACTGTAAAATAATAACAAATAAATATAAAGAGAGGAGATACAGTATAAACCAATGTGGAAAAACTATTTCGTCAAATCAAATCATGTGGTACTGTTTTATAGAATTCAAACATGTATTCCAAATCTTTTTAAATAATTCACCCTTTCCTCTCAAAGAATATGTGATCTTCTCCAATGGTATAGAGTTGCAAACTTCTGAGATCCATAGTCCAATTGGTACATCAATGTGTGTTTTCCATTTCAAAGCAATACATTTTTAGCTATTGTCAATAACATTTCAGTAAGCTTAATAGCATAATTCTGCTGGAGGTTAGAATTTGGATAATTGCCCAATAAACTCTGGATCCAATGGAAAATCTATTCCATGAATCTGTGATATGATATTGCATGCTTGTACCCATAACACTTTCACTTTAGGGCACAGCCATGTAGAACGTGTACTTGTTTTGACCTAACAGGTGCATGTATTGTAAGTGTCAGATATGTGATATTCTATCTAGTCTAGTACTAGTAATCCTTTAACAGTGAAAGAATGACAATCATATCAAACCACCTGTCTATGAGATGTGCGGCTCAGGTTTCAGTGAACCACTTTGCACATACACACTATGAAACTAAAAAAGGGCTTAAAATTGCACTTTAATAAAGAGAAGGCAATAAAGCAGCATCAGAATGTGTACTGACATGAAAGTTAGAGGACATCCTGCAACTTCCTGAATTTAAAGATTTCTTCTCCTCAGGGTCAGTATATTGCAAACATTCATGAGCACCGTGCACTGATGTAATCTACCACACCCCAGATGCCCGCGCATGACTTCTTATGTTTAAAACAAAGCACAGACGCATCTGAAGTAATATGTCAGTGGCGTGGCCAAGCGCGACACATTAATATGAATAGGCGCCCTATACTGACATTGAGGAGAAGAAATTGTTGAATGAAATCATAAGTTTTGTTTTATTGTGCACACAAAAGTATTCTCATGGCTTGATAATATTCCGATTGAACAACCATTGAACCTGTTTTGAGGATGTTTTTTGGTATTTTTCGTAAACCATGCTGGTATGGAGGATGAGGGAGCTCTCAGATTTCACCTAAGATATCTTAATTTGTGTTCCAAAGATGAACAAAGGTCTCAGGGGTCTAGAATGACATGAGGGTGAGTGATTAATACTAACATAATTTACAATTTTGGGTGAACTAACTTAAAGAAACATAATGAGCGGATTAAAACCTAGTCAAACCCATTCAGTCATAGCAATAGTTTGTGGTTTCAAATATGTGATTTCTAAAATATTATAGTATTCAAATTATCATTAAGAAATCTAACTTTAAGCAAGGTTAATTTATTTGGGTCCAATGGGAAACAAACTAGGGAAAGACTGAACCCAATGTGTTGTAAATAAGTGAAAAATGGACGTAAAGTGTTTGGAATGGTTTGGGTTTGATGATGTTTTCTATAGCAGTAGTTGACTTTGAGTCTCTTATAAAGCTACATTGCAGAGTGAATGCAAATGTTTATCAGAAGCTCCTTCAGCATCATGAGGTTCCTTCCCTGCTTTAATCACTCAGCCAGCCAGCAATTCTGCCTGCTGTAACCTTTACAAATGTTTGATGTAATCTTTATTCATGCTAGAATCATTGCTTTTCTCAAATTTTAATCTCTGTATTAATACTGTTCTACTAGCATGGTACAAACCACAACAAAAAATGTTTTTGTCATATATTAGGGTCATATATTTGACATTGTAAGTTTTGTTTTTCAGCGATATACGTTGCGATAGGAAATATAATTCACTAGATGGATTGAATAACTCTTTTTGTGAAGAATTCACTATTTCATATTGGTTGGGGGGGTATCTAGAGAAGTGCATCTGGATAAATTCTTATAATTTACTTTAAAGTAGATTTTCAGGGGGGGTGAGAGGAAAAAGTGCTTTATATTTGTTTGGTTAGTCTTAATGGCAGTTGGACACAAATATTTAAAAACTTATGTAAAATGACACTTGGCAGTCTTCACTGTAAAAATGTAATTTAATTCATCTTTGTTAAAGCTACTAATGATATTGTTTCTTGGGCCTAAATGGTTTAAATTCACTTGATATGTTTAACAGAAAACAAACCAAAAGCAATTAATAAACTTTAAATCCACATTGGTTAAACTTTCCCATTAATCTACAAGCTCCTGGGCAACAATAATCCATACATGACATTGCAGATCCTGCGATATGACTATTGTGGACGCGCACATTGTGATATCGATGCTAAAACGATACATTGTGCAGCCCTAATATATATGGGCTATTGATGTTAATCAGCAACTAAATAAATATAAAACGTTAGGACTTCTTTGGGCATTTTCCCAATGTATGTGTATGTGTGTGTGTCATCTGTCATCTTACAAAATCCCTTCTAGTCTTGTGAGCATGAGAGTGTTAAAACAATCCCACAGTTGGCATAGGAACTATCTCTAGGACAACAGCCACTCATCACTCCAACAGGGCGACCAGACGTATGAGGTCATGGTAAGGGTGACATTACGGCTTAGAGCAGACATGGAGCAGAACACCCAGATGAAACACCAGATTTTCAGGACTGAGGCAAAACCCGTCATGCAGACAGACAGACACTTCGCCAAGATTATATCATCCTGCTAAATTACACTGTTTATTACATCATGATGA
Source organism: Danio jaintianensis (assembly GCA_903798115.1). Taxonomy (NCBI): domain Eukaryota; kingdom Metazoa; phylum Chordata; class Actinopteri; order Cypriniformes; family Danionidae; genus Danio; species Danio jaintianensis. The sequence goes on along the minus strand of CAIGQV010003909.1, from coordinate 10,874,945 downwards.
CAGTTGGATTTACGGTGCCTGTACACGTGCATAATACATGTTTATAACAGATCGGGATTTGGGGGAAGCATCAGGCAAGACTCAAACAGATGGATGTAGTTACACCAGGCCATTTACAGTCTATTTGAGTAGCCTTAGGTCATAAAAACACACTTATTATTTATGCCATATGTGTGATCTTACTTCAAAATAGCAAAACTTCAGTAAACTGAGCTGTATCCACACAAAGGCAAACTACTGCTGGTAATTATCCGGCCCAGTAAAGAAACACAGGGGACTTTTTTTCCCAGGGTGACTCCCACATACAGATAACATCGACACACAAACAGAGATTAAAAAAAGAATAACATACACAGATCCCCCATGAAGGAACATCATACAGTTGCTATTGTCTTGCCTTTATGAAAGAAGTCTTTTGAAATCTTATTTGTAGGATTGAGATGAGTGCTGTCAGTTGATTAAATATAAAAACCTAATTAATGGGATGGTTTTCTTTGGGGTTTTTCCATTGGACTTTTTTTGTTGATGAGCAGAACACAAAGGATGACAGGAAACAAATAATGCAAATGTTTTAAATATTTGGGGGAAAAAATGACAGAAATTTTAAATGCTTAAAGTGAATTTGGGCATCATTATGAAACAAATGCAACAAATTCATTTAGAGATTTGCTTTAAGATGACACTTAAACATGTACTTAAAATAGTGCTGCATTAGTTTTTTCAGTCATAACAGCAAAGGGAAACTAAATATAAAAATACAGGAAATATTTATCCATGATTAGATATACAGCGGGGAAAATAAGTATTGAACAAGTCACCTTTTTTCTCAGAAAACATATTTCTTAAGGTGCCATTGACTTTAAATTTCCCCCCGATGTTGGTAACAACCAAACAAATCTATATATGCAAAGAAAACAAATCTAATTAGTTTTCAAATTAAGTTTTGTGTAAGAAAATGAAATGACACAGGGAAAAAGTATTGAACACATGAAGAAAGGGAGGGGTAGAGGCAGTGGAAGCCCAGACAGCAGCTGAAATCTCTCAGTAGTTCTTCAGCAACCCTCTGCCCTTTGTCATGGTAAATTAATATTAGCTGCTTCAGTCCAACATCTACATTATCAGGATGACAAAGATGAAACCAGAGTGGACATTTCAGCAAGACAATGATCCAAAACACAGCCAAGGACACCCTCAAATGCTTTCAGAGAAAGAAAATCTCTGTAGAATGGCCCAGCCAATCACCTGACTTGAATCCAATAGAAAATACAAATTAAAGATCAGATTTGATAGGCGAGACCCACAAAACCATCAAGATTTTTACACTCTGTTGAAGTCTGTGAAAAACTCTGAATAGACTACCATCTATTCCTAAAAAGAAAAACACTGCACTTTTAAATCTTTTATTATTAAAAAATAATATTAATTTGTATGATTAATTTCTCTTACCAGTATGGAGTGCATGCCCATGTATATGCGGCTCAAACACACCAGGAGACACCAGCTGATTGCCAGAGAGAGACCCAGCAGCATGGGATACTGAGGAAAAATAAAAATAAAACAGACACATTTTATTTTATTACGAAGCCAGAAGACATACAACATTTCACAATAAATCAGTCAAGATGTAAATATTAAGTGATGCTACTTTTTAGAAATCTGTTTAAGAATATCAGATGTTTCAGATTTTTAACATGACATTCACATTTGAACCCTAAGATAACACACATTGATTCCCTAAAGCGAATTTCAAAACTGCTTTAAAAGTGCAGGCGAGTTCGAGAACATGCAAGCTAATCCATCAATGTATAGCAAAGGATTATATAGGACTGATTTCCTGTATCTTTTTGCACACACATGACTACAGCAGATGGCAGAGCAGGAACGGCCTATGTGAGAAAACTCATATACTATCATCTCTCATAAGAAGCTACAGGATACATTATCTGTCTCACTGTCTGTCATTTCCGTAAGCTGTACTATTATGCTGTATACCAGATGTGTAGAAAGCCCGTAACACAATATAACAGTTTATGCACAGATGGCGTCCTAAAAAGCAAGCACACATGCAAGTAGACATGTGCACACACAAACACACACACAAACCCTTTGTCCTCATGTTTGGCTGTGGGCCCAGTGTCATAGTAATAGCACAGCTAATACTAACCTCCTTTCAGGGTATCTGTTCAGGGTGTGTGTCCATATGTCTCAAGTGTCTGTTGTAGTATCTGTAAGCAATATCATCTTCACCAAATCGCCAGTTCCTGCATAATATACTGACAATTGTCCACAGATGGACTCCTCTTGTGGTAAAACGGCCCATTCAACCAACAAACACCGAAGTCAAACCCTCAGCACACTATAAAACAACCACTTACTACAATTACTGTCCCACAAAGCAAAAGATGGTCAGGCAGATAAAAGGAGAGCCATTGCCCAGAGGCAAACTTTAAAAAGAGCTGCAGTACTCTTAACTGACTGTTCTGGTTGACAAAGCTGACACTTAAAATCAGTGCACACTGACTCTGGAATTTTTGTCCAAACTTTTCGCACATTAAAAAATGAATTCGACCTCATGTTTTGTCAATCAACGTGAGGTCTGTTCGGTTTTGAATATTTATGGAAGATGTTTTATTTGGACTAGGAGTCTGTAATAAAGTTTGAATTAATGAATCGCATTGACACACTGCCTCTGACACTTTCATCCATAATAAAAAAAAAAATTATTGGGTTCAAAAAAAGCATTTTGAGAGGTGTTTTGACAGTTTAGAGCAGAGATGCCCAAACTAGGGCCCATGGGCCAAAGTTAGCTCATGGTAACCTTTGATTTGGTCCACCATGGTTTAGAGATTGTCATTTCAAGTCTAACGTAACCTTTTGTTTGTTTGTTTTATTGTTAAAAGCTAACTGAAATTAAATGTTTCAATTAAATATTGTAAATGAATCAGATTTAGTTTAAATGTACATAGTCATCTGATGGATAGAGGACAATGCAGAGACTTTGGTGAGCAAATCAAGGCAAAGGCAGATTCTGCTTGACTAGTGTATTCAGCATTGAACTCCACTGTTCACTGTATGTTTTTATTGCAATAAGTTATAAATCTAAAAGTTATACTGCCTTAGTTAATACGATTTGAACTAAAGTAATGTTTTTTTATTTATTTTTAAATATTATGAATAATATGAAAAATATTATGATAATATTATCAAATTAGGAAATTACCTATGGCAACTTTAATGTAATATAGTTTGGCATATTTACCTTTGTCCCATGGCTTAAAATGATATTTTGTTTTTGGCCCTTTATACGAAAAATTTTGGGCACCCTTGGTTAAGAGCCACTTTGCAAGTGAAAGTCAAAATCCAGAATGAAGTGTGTGATAAGATGACAGAATATGCTGCATAGTTGAGAATCACTGCTCTAGACTATTGTGCTGGAGTCAGTGCCTAGAGGACCTTTCCCAAGGCCTGTGTGTGTGTGTGTGTGTGTGTGTGTGTGTGTGTGTGTGTGTGTGTGAGAGAGAGAGAGAGAGAGAGTCTCTCCATACCTTTGACACACTGCCAGCCTCTGTTAAGGATTAATTTTCAAATGCAGTGGATTGGATGAACACAATATTTCCTCTTTCTTTTTTGAACTACTTGAAATAGGAACTAGGGCTGCATGATATTGGAAAAATCTAACATTGTGATTTTTTTTTTATTTTATTTTATTATTTTTTTTTTTTATTCTGCAATATATATTGCGAAATGAATACAATTTCACTAGATGTGTTGAATAACTATTTGGAAAGAGTTTTTAATTTTAGATTGATTGGGATGATTCTGTAAAAGATAAACTAAGTGATGAAAAAGATACAAATACAAACAGCATTTTATTGTTTTTTTTGAGGAGTCGAACTGTATTCAGGTATACAGTAATTGAATAATCAAATGTAAAATAAAATTACATAGTCTTCGTTTTATAAACAATTCAAAAGAATTTATCATTATTAATTTGTCAAAGTTAAAAACAGAACAGTTAAAAAAAAAAAAACACTTGCCAAATGATAAATTAAAATCCAGACTCAACATTGTGTATACTCACGATGTGACTGTTGCGAATGTTCACATTGCGTTATCGATGCTGAAACGATATATTGTGCAGCCCTAATAGGAACGGAATTATTTTTCTTTTTTTTCACAACAGATTAATTATTACGCATCGGATACATCAGGTTTGTGTCCGTGATGTAATTTTTGGATAGGAATACGGAAAATATGCATATGAAAAAATTACTTCAGTGTGCAAAGACCTTTAATTAAATAACTTCTTTGCTAATCTCTGACTCATACAAAGCATGATGACGATGCTTTAGAAATGCCACTACCCAACACTATTATACAGCATGGAAGAGCCAGGATAAAATTTAAAACCACTCCAACTGTGTTCGTTTGACAGAAGAAAGTCATATACACCAAGCATGGCTTGAGGGTGAGAAAATTATTGGATAATTTTCACTTTTGCGTGAATTTTTGCAGTTCAACAAGTGAACCATATTGTATAGAGAATTGTAGCACACAAACACCAACTGAACACCTCAGATGCAAAGTGAATACAAGTCACTTTTCCTAATGTAAATTTGAGGCACGCCCTGGTCAGTCATAACAAGTCTGTAATGTCTGCACTGAGAATTGAAAGAATATGCTTTAGTAGGATAACCATTACACCCACCACCAACACATACAGCAAAAACGTCTCCCTGCTGACATTCACATACTGACTGCATTCTCAGAATCCCTCATGCTGTTCTCACCGAGATAACAGACACCTTAATAATGCAATGTACTTTGTTTGCACAAACATACAGTTTGTGCCATCTTTCTGTCTTCACTCTCTCACACACCAGCATACTCAGCTGCAGAGCACTCTCTCTCTCACACACACACACACACACACACACACACACACACACACACACGTAGTCTATAATCAGAGGCAGATGTTCAGCATATGAGGTTAGCTGAGGCTCAGATGAAAGGGAGGGAAAGATCTCTGTGAGTTGGTCCAGCATGTGGTCCAGGGCCTGTGTCATGTGGTTTCAGGGAATAAGGTGCGGTCTGGATAACCAGGCATAGTCTGACTCTGTGTGTGTGTGTGTGTGTGTGTGTGTGTGTGTGTGTGTGTGTGTGT
>CAIGQV010003909.1:10787456-10869768 GCA_903798115.1 Danio jaintianensis | reverse complement strand
GTGTGTGTGTGTGTGTGTGTGTGTGTGTGTGTGTGTGTGTGTGTGTGCCCTTGCGTCTCTTAACAGATGCATTTCTGATGTTCATCTCAATGGCTTTACTCAGTGTTTACCCTGCAGCTACACTGTATGACCCCAGAGAGTTGTGTGCTCCAGAGTGTGTTCATTTGTTCTGCTGTCAGAGACAATCTGTTTAGACATGAGACTCTCCTCCACAGTTGTATTCTTCATTTCAGTTCACTTTGAAATTAACTTTTAAGTTACAAGTTGTTTATTTGATGCACAGTAATTTTTTGTTAGACTCATTATATTCCGTTTATCATATCGTTCTACTATATTTTATTTGCTATGCTGATTCAGACACAGCGAATTTAGCTCAACCAAAAGCATGAGATTGTTTGTCAACCAATAATATGATTTATTTTTGTTGTTTTGTTATGACTCCTGGCAAAGAAATTAAATACTTCCCTCTTTAAAGTGCAACAATGTCTTTCAAAACTGCACTTTGCAAAACCACTTAGCCTGAGGAGAGATTTCCACATAACAGACACGTGCAACTGTTTGTTGAAGTTCTCCTTTTCTCTTTCATTCAGGATAGGGTGTATTTTTCAAGGCAAAGCAGAAGAAACATTTTTTTTCCCAGTTTCAATGAGCTGAAGTGGACTGTGCTTGGGGAAATGTCCTGTTCCCTTTTATTATGTTGCAACAAATGGAAATTTCTGAGTTAAAGCAGCCGAAGAATTTATTTGCTGTGTCATTTTCTTGGCAGCTGGTGTTTCACTGTAAATCCACTGCTGTACATGTTTAAACATGGACACTAGTGAATGTAAATCTCCACTGGAGTGTTTAAACTCTGCAGTAATCTGTCTGAAAAGGATGTGGGCCGCCAAACACAGACAGACGGCTTAATCCAAATCAACGATGACTGTAGGAATGTGTTGCTTTCTAGCTGTTAGCCAAGTTTCAGCAATGTGATACAAATTCATGTTTTCAAATAACCCGAGAATGCTTGGGCAGAGGAAAACTTGGACCTTGAATACAGGAAAAACCTGTTTTGAGTCAGTTATATATATATATTTTTTAAAGAAATGAATACTTTTTCAGGATTGACACATTAAACTGACCAAAAGTGACAGTTAAGATTTTTACAATAAGTGATGTGTAGAGAATGCGTATTCAGCAGCCATCAGAATTTAGGTATTTAAGTTTATAATTTAAAAATGTGGGCGTCACGGTGGCGCAGTGGGTAGCACAATCGGCTCACAGCAAGAAGGTCACTGGTTCGAGCCTTGGCTGGGTCAGTTGGCATTTCTGTGTGGAGTTTGCATGTTCTCCCCATGTTCATGTGGGTTTCCTCCGGGTACTCCGGTTTCCCCCACAGTCCAAAGACATGCGGTATAGGTGAATTGGGTAAGCTAAAGTGTCCGTAGTGTATGTGTGTGAATGAGGGTGTATGGATGTTTCCCAGTGATGGGTTGCAGCTGGAAGGGCATCCGCTGTGTAAAACATATGCTGGAATAGTTGGCAGTTCATTACGCTGTGGCGACCCCAGGGACTAAGCTAAAAAGAAAATGAATGAATTAAAAAATTTGAAATATTTTTGTAGCAAAAAAAGACTGATCAACTTCATAAGACATTTGTTAACCCATTGGCGGTGTATGGGTTAGTTTTACAATGGATTTATTAGCTTTTGGAGGCTTAACAAAAAATGAGCCACTACAGCACAGAACAGCCAGGATAAAATTGAAAACTACTCCAACTGTGTTTGTCTGAAAAAAGAGAGTAATGTACACCAAGGATGACTCAAGGTTGACAATATGGGGTAATCTTTATTTTTGGGTGAACATTGCTTTAAAGCAAGTATCTAATCAGCCAATCATATTGCAGGAATTCAACGCATTTAAACATGAAGTTCTAACAGACCATTAGAATGAAAAAAGAATATTAAGAGATTTTGAACATGGCATTACTGATGGTGCCAGGTGGGTTCATTGGATTATTTCAGAAACTCCAGATTTACTGGAATTTTCGAACAAAACCATTTCTAAGGCTTTACAGAGAATGGTCCAAAAAAGCCCAGTAATTGCCATTTCTGTTAGTTAAAATACCTAGTTGATGTCAGAGGTCAAAGGAAAACGGCTAGACTTGATTAAGCTGATAGAAAGACAACAGTACCTCTAATAAGCACTCACTATAACCAAGAGATACAGAAAAGCATCTCTGAAAAAAACAAAAAACAATTGATGTTTTTGATGTTTTTTACGCCAATGATAGATGTCAGTGTGATGTCATTTTGACCTCAAAGTAGTCAATTGACAAATCAATTAGCATTTTTGTCTGCTGAGTTAGCACACTTTGGGCAACTTAGTCCTAAAAGAAGATTGTTTAAATGCCACTTCCCTCCTGAATATTGTCGCTGACAATTATTATCAGAGTATATCATGTTCTGGCTACTTCTAAAATGATAACGCACTGTCACAAAGCTCAAAAATATATACTCCCTATATACTCATTAGGCCAAATGTCAATCCAATAGAGCTCTTTTGGGATTGAAACAAGAAAACAATTCAAAAAGAAATTAAAAATAGAAGAGAGCATTACAACGCAAGACAGAAGAGTGTAGTGGGAAGATGATTCACACTCCAGAAATAAAGCAGAGTTGAAGCAAATGAGATAAGCATGCTTTCCCGCTCCCTCTCCTTATCAGTGAGCCAACAGAAGGCCTTCTGATGACTGACGGTAAAGACACGGCTGAGTGGGCCAAAATCAATCTCAGCACTCTCAGATAAGACCAAACTAAACAACACTGCCTCAAACACTCAAACCCACCAGCCTCTAAAGCCCACAGCAAAGACTGGCATGCCCTTAAAGCTTCTCATCATAACCTCAATGAATACATCCACCCAAAAATTGACAATTCTCTCATGATTTACTACTGTAAATTATAGCAGGAAATCCAAGCAGCTGCTGTTTTCCACACAAAAAAAATGGAAGCTTTATGAATGTAATGCTCACATTTCAGTATGTTCCTCATACAAAGGAATATAGCAGAACTCTTAATTTTATGGAGCATGAACATTGTTCAAAACTTCTCATTTTGTGTTCCATGAAAGAAAGTAAGTGGAATAACTTGACTAAATCATGAACTTTCACTTAGGAAAAGTGTGCCCTCAAGACATCTACATAAATGGCTGATAAAAAGATTTGTGCCTTATCAGGGCACATGCAAACACCCTGATGTAGTAGTTTATTTTATTAAAACTCCCAAACATTCCCAAATCATCATCCTGCAAACAATCCAATGCAATCCTCCCAAATAAAGTTTGAATTTATTTTATGAGAATGCAAGAATGTTCTGTCTGCTATATAATAATAATAAACTTTATTTTATAAAGCACCTTTAAAAGTAGCATCTCAAAGCGCTATAAGTATAGTTTAGAGGTCAAATTTACATAGAAGGATAAATGCATAAAAACGAGACAAAAACAGAAATATTTGAAATATATATTTTAAATCACATGAAGTTTAGTCTGCTGTTGGTTATATAATCAAAGCGTAAAGGTTACACACGTGTGAGCGCTTTCAAGGGTCAAACCAGTCAATGCTGTGTGTGTGTATTCTAAAGGTCACTGCATACTGGTTGGCGATGTTTCTCAAGAACAATCTCATGAGATACAGGGCTGGCGCACCAACAATAGAATCATGTGGGTTATATCACAACATTACCTAAATGGCATTGACCTCTTATTGTAAAATCAGGAGAGGGTGAAAGTAAACATTTTCAATTATTAGGTAAACATAAATGAAGAACAAATGCCTATATTATATTACGGTGTAATCTAGGTGTTATCAGATTCAGATAAGCTGCACATGAAGTCATATTCTCTTTACTTTGATGCATAACAGAGAATGTTAAGTCACTTTTCTTTGCATACCCAGGTTATTTAATTCAAATGTACACTGTGGGCCTTTGCAATCCTTCACTTAGTTACTTTGTAATGTTTGGTTATGCTGACAAATGAGGTGCACATATAAATAAAAATACAAGTGCCCTTAGGTAGGGTTAAGCACACAGGGGCTTCGAATTTAATTCACGAACACAGTAAGTGCACTGAATATACGCCATTGTTTTAAAATGATTTAACACCCACACAGGATTTAACCAGATGAAAAGATTACAGAGCCAGGTCTGTAAAATCCATTGAACAGGCACCTGTGCATACTAGTTCACCAATCCCTCTGAAAATATCTTCACAAATAAAGCAAAATCTCTTTAGATGCATGGATTAAAATGTAAAAACGCCTGAAGGTGTGTGCTCGGTGCTGTATCAAATGTTCTGTAAAGCGAAGCCCTTGTGTGGCCTAAAGATATATGGCCCTGCAATGAGTTTTTCTTTAATAATGTGACATACATCCAAGTGAAATGACTTCTTAAAAGAGAAAAAATTAGGATGGGGCTTAGTTGTTTCCATTGGGAATAAATTAAATGTTTGTTGGCTAATTGTCGCAACTGTTTAATATGACAGGTTACTGGAAGGGAAGATTACATACATACACACACATATACATTATATAAAACTACATCAAAATATAATCTGTCCATTTTTATTTCATGATGATTTTACATGTATTAGTGCCAATGAAGTACTTGATAATGATTATTAATTGGTATCTGCACACATATGATGCTAGAGTTTTTCCTCAGAATGAACTCTGCAATAAATTCTATCCAACAATCAAGTATTTAGCTTTGCATGAAATCTGTGTTTGAGTAATTAATCTGCAATAATATAAATAGTTCTTGATCTAACATTTTATATTAACATTGTATATCCTTTAACAAAACCATAAATTGTGATTTAAGAGAACACATAATTTTGGAAAGACTGTACAAATCTGTGTGATTGGCACTTCACGCGTCCAACAGTTTTGCATGCTTTGAATGGTGTGATGTTCTTACCTCCCATCGGCCGTAGGTCAGCAGGAACAGGCTCAGGGGTATGGCTGTCCCGGACATGGCATGAGTGGACGGCATGCTGTACTCCGAGTTGTAGAACATCTCCACCTTGACCACCGGGGGCGAGGCAGGTCTCGGCCACCGAAACACATCTTTCGTACACTGGCCGAGATACATGACCCACACCCAGACCACGACCAGCCGGCGGCTCACATACGCGTCCACGTTCCACATGAAGAACGGGAAAAACGAGATGTAGAAGAGCTCGTTCCCGAGTTCGGTACCGAGCGTGAACAGGTAGAAAAGAAATTTATTTTCGATGAGGAACTCCTGGCCGGCGTCTCCGGTGAGAGAGTTTCTGCGCGACGGCTTCACCGCGGATCCTTGGACGTCGTGCCCGTTCTTATCCCCATCCCGCCCGTTGACGTTTTCTCCCGCAGTCCCGTTCGCCAAGCCGTTGTTGGGTTTCTCCGTGTCGGTCTCTGCTTCTGCTGTTCTACGGTGGGTGGCATCCCCGCCTCCGTTATGAACATCCCCACGGCGAGTGCCTTGCACCCCGTTACGGACACTGTCACGCGTGTCGGAGCCGCGCACCCCGCACAGCCGTTGGAAGCGCGCGACGTGCTGAGGGTCCTGCAAATAGTGCAGGAGCCGCACAAACCCCCTTTTTATCCCGCCTGCCATGTCCAGCGTAAAAACTCGAGCTGAGTCCACCCGGTAAGACGGGGAGAAGCTGGAGCTACCGAGAGTGAACCGTGCTGTGGGCTATTAAAACATTCCCTCCATTTTCGTGGGTATAATAACACAAACGTCCAATCTAGCAGACTTAAAATAACTGATAGAATTATTACTGGGCATATAAAGAGAAAATGGATTCAAAACTTGCAAATGTTTACGGTCGTCCGGCTGTACCGACCCCCACGCCGTATCCGGTTACTGACAGCTCCGTGCAGGCACTAGAAATACAACGAGTGGTTAGAAAATAATTCATCAGACTTCGGAAACAAAAATGGGAGGGGCTTACTAACCCGGATATTTTCTGTGATTGGTCAGGTGCTGTGTATTAAAATAAAAAGAATAGACATTTACTTCTTCATTCTTTGATATTACTTCAACTGCTATCAGATTTAATAACTGTCCTTTAACTGACATAAAAGTAATCACCTATGCTACCATTATGGAACAGCAGCATTGTCACGTGGTAAATGTTACATTTCACAGCGCTGTGGAGAGTTGGCTAATCATAGTTAGTGATATGATTACATAATTTAAGATAATTCGCTTAGGGCTGATTTATGCACAGATTATATTTTGATTTTCGTGTACAATCGTCACCAGTAGAACAAGATGTGATTAAAGTTTATCGTGCCTTGAAGCGCCCTCTGGCGGCGGACTGCATTTTGTGTAAAATCAAGTGGTACGGAGACGTGAACGTAACGATGACGCCATTACCTGGCGTACATACTCGGGAGCGGCAGCACATACTCCACAAACCTGGAACAGACACAAACATGCAGCTTTAACGATGATCTATTTATTCACACAAATAAATAAAAAACCACCGAGTGAAACATTCAATGCTTTATTTTATTTTGACTGCATCGCAATGAAAATAGACAATTCTCGTATGCTACTTTTAAATCTGTTTTTGCCAAAATAGCACTAAATTCTCTGAGGAATAATGTTCTCTTTGAAAGCAAAAATAGCTCCATTTCAAAATAAACTGGATATCCACGTCTATGCTTTGAAATGTCCAAAAGATAGCACTCTGAATTCAGATTTCAGTAAATTACATTCAGATTTTTGAAAAACAAATCGCAATACAAATACAAATGTGCATCAACAAACACGCAAAAATATTAATAGTAAGAGTTCCAGTACTGTACCAAAATAGTTTTGCACTAATTCACCTGTTAGAAAACCTTGTGTAACCAACCAACACGTGAGAGACATGCACATCGATATGAGATGAGAACAGGATCGTCTGAGGTTCTGCATAACAAAGAACGGGAGATTTTACACTACATTGAGCTTGTATACCTTGTTTTCTCTGTTAATCATACACTGTGGGTCTGTGCACTGAATGTAGGCCATTGTTATGACATATTCTGACACGCACACAGTTAAAGTTTCCAGACTGAAAGATTAAAGCGCCAGACATGTATAAAACCCATGTGTGTATAGAAAGTGGGAATTGGAAACCAGGAAAACTGCACAGACTTCCTCAATTTGTTACAAAGGACGGATGTGTGTAAAACGGCTTTATAAACTGCAGTTAGTACAAATGATTGAAACGAATGAACCATAGCTGAGAATTCATCGCCATAACACTAGATGGCAGAGTCACCTTAACATTGAAGTTTCTGCCAAAATCCAAGGACTTTTAAATAAACTTTTACTTTTTTTCCCCTCGTTTTTTCATGATCATGAGAGCTGCATGTTACTAGAGACCCTGATTAAGCCGACAAATCAGAAGGCCTTAAAGGGAGAGTACACCAAAATATCAATTTGATGATTAATTTCTCAACCTCAGGCCTTTTCTTCAGTAAAACTTGGAAGATTTCTAGCTGAAACTGGTATTTGGTGATTCATAAAACACAAGGCTACTGGCTCCATAAAAAAACAAAAAAAAAACATGCAGGTAAACGAAATTTAAAGGGATAGTTTACCCAAAACAATTCGTTTATTCACCCTTCACTTGTTCCAAATCTGTTTGAGTTTCTGTCCTGTTTGAATTCTATTGGGCACATAATACAACTGGAAAAAAGCTAGAATCTGGTAACCATTGACGTTCATTGTAGGAAAACCAAATGGTTTTATGGACGTCAATGGTTACCAGTTTTCAGCTGTCTTCAAAATATCTTCTTTTGTGTTCAACAGCATAACGATTGAGGGTGAGTAAATAGAGTGTAAGTTGTCAGTTTTGGGTGAACTATTCAGGATGGTACACTGAGGTCTTGTGAAGCGAAACAATTAATATGTGCAAGAAAAAACATTACTATTACCTTTAGTGAACAGGCTTGGCAAATAATCCTGCACACGTTCACAACAACAGAGCAAACTCATGTGAGGTGGCGCTGTTCGTTTACAATTGAAAGGGAGAATACTTGTGTTTTATTGTTCATCAAAAGGGTACTTGTGCTTATCCTGTAAATTGAAAACTGTATAAAAAGGTTTTAAACAGTGTCAGCTCACGTGAGTTTTGCAACATATTTTTGCAATGTTATCCAGACCTGACTGAACCATTTGCTAAGGATTTTTTTTATTAAAGATTCTAGTAAATAACATTTACATTTTATTGCACAAACCGATTGTTTCACTTTGAAAGATTCAATTTATAAGATCTATATAAGGAGTCATATGATTTTGCCTGTATTTTTTATTTGGACTCTAAAACGTGCCTGTAGTCATTGACTCAGCTTAAAACTTCTTTAATGTTCTACTAAAAAATTTCAGCTGCATCTTAGATGGCCTGATGGTGAGTAAATTAACAGAAATGTACATTTTTGGGTGAACTACATCTTTGAAGAATTATTTTGTTTCATTTATCATTTTGCCACATGCATTTTCCTGTTTTCTTTTCTTTCTTTTTTTTGTTAAATGTATGGGAACCCAGCTGTATTTTGGTTATTCTTTTCTTTAGTTGTTGAGTTTAGTTCTCAATAATAAATGCATTAATGCTTTTGTTTCATATGTTAAGAAATGAAATTTTTCAATTAGTTTCAAATTGAATTTAATGTTTCTTAACAGCATCTTAAAGGAACAAAGCATTCAATTCCATTTTTTTACATAATATAAAACAAGCATTGATGCATTTATTGAGAATTTTAATAAAATTATAATCTTGATCAAAATCATAGCCACGTACACAAAATTGTCCATTTAACAGCACAAAAGCTTCAGTAGAATCACTCCATCCTTAGCAGGACTTTGACACTGACGATTTAAAATTCGCCTTTTTTTTTTTTTCTTACAACATAACTACCACAAAGTGCATGGCTTTCATTTGCCTTTTTTATCCCTGAAAACAGTGCTTAAGATAATAGCTTACTCAAGCTAAATTTATGAAAACAAAAATGTCTGTGGTCAAAGTTCAGATCAACAGAGCGAGGCAGTGATAACAAGACGACGTTCTCTTTTTTTCCAGTTGGAAAAATGCACCCTGATATATGGACAAACACCTGTCTGTCAGAAACCGCAAAGCTCAGGCTCACCAGCAGACTTCACCATGCACAAATCCACAAACACCAATCTCCTTTTTGCCGCACGGCTCCTGGAAATCCCTCACGGGCTGTTAGAAATCCCCTTTGGAGTCTCCTGATGACGTCTTATCCCTTCTCATCCAAATGGTAGAGTAGCACTGAAGCTCCATGATCAGGGGGCAGGGTGTGGCAGCTCCCCAGGCCACAGATGCACGTGGCTGGGGAGGATGAATACGGCAGCAGCTTGTACTCCTGGAGCACCAGCTTGAGTCTCTTGCGTCTCCTCTCGATCTCCTCCTCCTCCCGTTTGTCTCTCTCCCTCTGGGCCTCATCCAGGTGGATCTTGCGGAGCAGGTTGTTGATCAGGACGGAGCGGCGCAGGTACGCCTCGGGGTCGTCTAGGAAACGCAGCTTCTGCAGGGACAGACGGAGGATGCAGCTGCGCTCCTCACGCAGGATCAGGTGCTGAGGAGGAGAGACAGAGGTGATGATGGGACTCGCGAGAAGAATGTTAAATGGGTCGTTCACATGACCCGTACGACTGTCTGAATCACAGAGAGGATTAGAAATATATACGGTCAAGCCCAAAATTATTCATATACCCCAGGCAAATTCTGAATTTAAGTTACTTTTATGCAACCAGCAATAATTATTCGCCCTCCTGTGAATTTCTTTTTCAAATATTTCCCAAATGACGTTTAACAGAGCAAGGAATTTTTCACAGTATTTCCTATAGTATTTTTTCTTGTTTCTTGTTTTGTCTTGTTTGTTTTATTTCGGCTAGAAGAAAAGCAGTTTTACATTTTTTTAAAAAACATTTAAAGGTCAATATTATTAGCCCCCTTAAGCAATATTTGTTTTCGATTGTTCATTCATTCATTTTCTTTTCGGCTTAGTCCCTTTATTAATCTGGGGTCGCCACAGCGGAATAAACCACCAACTTATCCAGCATATGTTTTACTCAGCGGATGCCCTTCCAGCTGCAACCCATCACTGGGAAACATCCACACACTCTCATTCACACGCATACACTAAGGCCAATTTAGCTAACCCAATTCACCTATAGCGCATGTCTTTGGAGTTGTGGGGGAAACCGGAGCACCCGGAGGAAACCCACGCGAACACGGGGAGAACATGCAAACTTCACACAGAAATGCCAACTGACTCAGCCGAGGCTCGAACCAGCAACCTTCTTGCTGTGAGGCGACAGCGCTACCCACTGCGTTGCCTGTTTTCAATTGTCTACAGAACAAACCAATGTTATACAATGACTTAGCTTATTACCCTAACTTGCCTAATTAACCTAGTTAAGCCTTTAAATGGCACTTTAAGCTGAATACTAGTATCTTGAAAAATATCTAAAATATTATGTACTGTCATCATGGCAAAGATAAAAGAAATCAGTTATTAGAAATTAGTTATTGAAAGTAATATGTTTAGAAATGTGTTGAAAAAAATCTTATTTCCAATAAACAGAAATTGGGGGAAAAATATATAGGGGCCTAATAATTCAGGCATAATTTTTATGGCTCAAAATGGGGTGGAGGGGGTTTCCTGATCATGACTTTTTTGCTACTTGAGACAAACACATTTTGCATTATTCTTGTAATCTTATCAAGTAAAACATTATCTTATTTTAAAAGGCTAACGTTAAATACATGACCAGGGTTTGAGCATCACTTGGGGTTTGTCGGTAGCCGTGACTGCCAGCCTGATTTTTGCCAAAAGGTGGAGGTGATCCAAAATTTGATGGAGGTGGCTGCCTCGTAATCCTCTATACAAGAAAAACTTTGAAAACAATTTTAAAAATCAAAGAATGGGAGAACGATAGATATGAGATAGGGATTTTTGTTCAAGGTCTAAGAACTATTTAATGATTTTTGTATTTAAATTTATTAATGATTTTTTTTTTTCATATTATGCTAAGAATAAATGTAAAATGGATAGACAGACAAACATACACTGAAAAAAAATGATTCAAAGATGATTCCTTGGAGTTACACATTTTTTTTAAGTGGTTGTAAACAAATTTTTTGGGCTGCATTTAAACAAACAAATTAAGTTGAACATTATTAAATTCAATTTGTTTGTTTAAATTCAACCCATATAAATTGTTTGCAAAAATGTTGCAGAAATAATTTTTGTTGGACCACCATCTTTTTAGTTTGTTTTATCATCAGTTAAGCGCATTAGAGTTTTGTGTTAAGATTAATGTGGATAAATAATGTTTGTTGCATTACTTTAGTTTGATGTGCATTACCATGATGGTGTTTAGCAGCTGTGTGAATAACACTGAGCACCTTCGATATATTGGTATGTTTCCCTGCTTGTGAAAAGCAGTTTTTGATGAGTTCATCATACGACTTTTTCATCCATGCTTTTGTTTTGTCTGTATACCAAACATACATTGCGTACAATGTAAGTGCTTCAAAACATTAGTGTATTAACACTATAAATGTTTAAAATACGGTAGTTTACTGTAAAAAAGAAATTTGTTTATATGGTTTCTACTGTATTTCTAACAGTAAAATTCTGGCAATCATCATAAATTTGACTGATTTTGTTTTACAGTGTATCTATAGTTTATGCTTAATCTATCCGTCTATCTATCATTCGATGTATTGTTCTAACAACAATAAAGATTTTAAAATGAGGTTTTTGCAGCAATGATGTAGAACAGGGGTGTCCAAACTCGGTCCTGCAGGGCCGGTGTCCTGCAAAGTTTAGTTCCAACCCCAATCTGACACATGTCCTGGGCTAGCTAATCAAGCTCTTACTAGGCTTTCTAGGCTTGCAGGTGTGTTGAGGCAAGCCGGAGCTAAAATCTGCAGGACACCGGCCCTCCAGGACCGAGTTTGGACACCCCTGATGTAGAAGAACATTTTGTGTTCCTCATAGAACTTTTAAGGATCTAAATCTTTTGTTTCTATTCAACAATTTCTATTGTTCTGCCATTTTGTCATTTGTTCTCACTATCTATCCATTGCTAGATCTACTGTATTTTCTATTTTTTGCCTAAAATTGTGACAATGTTTTCTTTACTAGCTAAAATCTATGTGCATTAATTTGATATTTATTACACTTTCTTGCAATTAAATTTGAACTAGATTTTCCTGCACTTTATTTCTGAATGGCAAACACTCACTTTTTGTAAATATCCATGTAGGCTTCCCTGAACATCCTCCTCTTCCGCATATTTTCGCTTAAAGTAGGCGACTTTCGACGTTGTTGACTGTTGAGGGCACTCTTAGAGGAAAGACCCTGCCAAGAAACAAACACAGCGATTCTGTAAGATCTCTCTTGGAATGGAAATCAGATTTATTTTTAAATAAATGTATTTCAATCTCTTGCTGTGGATAAAGATTCACCTTAAAAATCAATCCTACAATCAAAAGTGTGTCCTCAAACACTGTCACAGGTAAAGTGGATTAGGTTAGGCTCCAGTCAGTGTGTTACATAACAAGATCTATGTGTTTTATGTGTATTAATTACCTGAGGACTGCTTTAAGCAGACACGCTCACACGCCTCTCTGACAAATCCTCTATTCACCTGAGGCTCTTTCCTCTGGTTCACACACATCGCCTAATGGTTCCTATAGTTAGAGAAAGAACAGTTGACTGCATCCTACTGTTTGTTATTTTAATTTAGTAAACTAGGTGACACCAGACCACACCTTCCTCACATACAGAATGGGCAGTGCCTCATAGAAGCAGTGAATGTAATGAAATCTGCAGGGAGCTGTGCTGTAGTTGCCTGATGCTCTGCGCAATTCAGCGCCCGCCAGAGCTCTGTTTCATTTATCAGTTTCAAAGAAACGTGCCGCGCACGATAACCGTGGGTGGAGAGATTAGTGTGGGCTGAGACAGAGAGAGAAAGAGAGAGAAGAATATAAACCAGTGAGGTATTTATATTTGTCTCTTATATAGGCTACACAGTGACGATATTAGCTACGATATTGAATTTCGGCGAGTGTATTATGCTCTAATTTTAGGCTTGATTCAATTGTAACAAGTTCTACCATTCCGGTTGAGCTATATAAAATCTGTTTCATTTATAATTCTGATAACAGAGATATAATGTGACTTTATGCCAATAAATTCAAACCATGTTCACCATACATTTTTTTATGAATATGGATATTCTGAATTATTATAATTTACGCAATATTTTGTCTTTTATTTTTACATTTTAACATAAAAGCGTATGTTTTGAAACTAGCACGAATGCCACACCATGCAAAAGCAAAGCATTTATTAGTAACATTATTCAACAATAAGGTTTACCAAGATGCAGACTGGTCATGTGATATCAACATGGCCCACATGCATGTATGATGATAATCATTAACTGGCAATTTGAACAGAAACTTACACATAATTATCATTATCTAATATTGACTTCATTCCATTTGTATGCACGTCAAAAGTACATTTATTAGTAAACTACAACCTACAGTGCTCCGCATAATTGAGTACACCCCATTTTGAAAATCTCAGTGAATATAGACAATTTTGGTGCATTTAAACAAAACAGATTTATTAAACAGATATATTTATTAAAATAATATTTTAGTCACCAAACATATTTAGAAATTGAAAGATAATACAATTAAACTTATATAAAATATAAGAAAATATTAAAAATATTGGCAAAAAAAAAAATTACAACCTACAAAATTTTTACTAAATTTTTCAATTGTTTTGCTTCTCTTGATTTTTCCTCATTTTTAATTTTGTATTTAATATTTTTCTACAACATATAAATTTGGGTGTACTACTTTTTGGACCGTTATAAGTTATTTTGTTAGATTAGCTCCAGATTTGGGTTCAGCACTGACTAATCTAATGTATATGCACAAATATAATATTGTATAACTTATGAATTTAAAAGATAGATTTGTAAGGAGTGTACTTATAGCCTATATACTGAGCACTGTACAGCTTTAAATATAGCATAAATATAAATATATAAATAGCACAAATTCAAATAAAAATCTTTATTTTTTACATTTTAGAATAATTTTAATTGGTATAATTGAAATGTAGACACGTTTTATGTTAAAAATATTCATTTTAATCTGTATAGGTAGCTAACTTCTTCTTGATACAATATTTTTTTTACGAATACCATTTTATCTTTGTCGTTTTAGAGGGTATCAAATAAAAACACGTCGTAACATGTGTGCGCTATCCTGTATAATGCAGTATAATCAGCCCCTCAACTGTCACGCGCTAATGAATGAATCACAGAACGCGCATTTTCCAAAAATCAAAACAGTTCCAAACTAGAGAACGTGTACTGCAAATGAACACCTGCATCCGCTGTAACTGCTCCACAATAAACAAATGCATGCACTAAACTATGTTTTCCTTACTCAACACTCAGAGAAATGACCATAAACAAGAGTAAAAACGATCCTACCGTATTTTTAAAGCCACATTAACAGTCTCCGCACGCGCGTTCATCAGATCAGAGGCTCAAACAGCTCATTTTGTGCCTAACGCCGCCGCTTTCAGCACAGAGTTTGACGCGTCGCCCCCAGATGTCGAAGTCTTGCTTTTGATATAATCCCTGTAGTATTCGGCTCACTCTCGGCTCTTAAAATATCCTCTTTCTGTGCAGAGAGCAATAACACACTGCGCCGGCTTCTGATTGGTCGACGCTGAAACAGATGTTTCCTGTTGCTAGGAGAGTCACTAGGCAATGATGACGCTCCAGCATCGAACTCCATTCTTCTCGCATCCTCTGCTGCTGCGTTTCCTCCTTTCTCTTGTTGCCTGTTTCTTAACATATGGCTTATCTGATTATAATCATTTCGACTTTTGAACGCTTTTATGGCTCATAAACTCCTTCAAGCTTTCTCTCGGGCATCCAGTAGTGAATATTATGTTCTGTTTACAGAAATGGAAAGCTTTTAAACTGTTAAATGATCTCTTCAAGCAATTCTTCCACTCATATACACACTGTAAAACCCAACAGTCAACTTTATCAAATGAAATGAGTGTAGTTAACTCAAAATTGACTGAAAGTTAATTCTACTCATTTGAAAAGAGTTTTGAGCTCAGTGTTGAAGGTAATGAGTTAATTAAATACCTCGTTACTTCAACTTAAATGGAGTAAGTTCACAGTACTCATATAGATTAGTTTTTTAACTCAAATGGTTTGTAGCAATCGGTTTCCTCAAACGGTTTGAGTTGCCTTAACTTATTGGGTTTTACAGTACTCAGCTGGTTTGAGTTCTCTTTATTCATTGGGCTTTACTGTGCTCAAATTGCTTCGTTTACTCAAATGGATTAAGTTCACAGTACTCATTAGGATCAGTTTTTTAACTTAAATGGTTTCTTGCAATCGGTTTCCTTAAATGGTTTGAGTTACCTTAACTTTTTGGGTTTTACAGTGTGCTAAAAGTACATGGTAAAAGGGAAAACACACTTCTGGCAAAGATCCACAATCAGTGCTAAACAGAGATTTATCTATTCATATTTCTGAATCCTAACGAATAAAACACAACATTGTCGAGGAAGTTTGTGTATTAGGGATATATTTTAATGACAGATAAAAAATATATGCATTTTTCTTCAAAAACGCATGCAAAATGCAGCATTGATTTTTAAAACACCAAAAGTCCATGCTCCTGTAATCTTCATTCTCCATGCTAATTTCTAATTTCTAGATATAAATAAAATTTTCATATAGGTTTGACTAGATCAGGCACTTTATATATGCATAAAGCATTACAGGCATGCATTATAAAAAAGTCTGGGTTTTAATGTCACGTGGACAGTGTTAGGATTGTCTGAAAAAGATTTGTTTTGAGCATGCCTATAGGTGCTTACACACAACGACAGTGTATTAAATACTAAATAGTTTTTTCCTTTGCATTATCCAAATGATTTCCATTCACACGAAGCCACAAAATAACAAAAAAACTATTACGTAAGCCAGGCCCTATAGTTGGCGTGGTCAATGTGTAAAAATATATTATGAGCATGTGCACATTTCTCAAGTAGCCTGAAATTGCTGAACTGGTTGTCAAATATTTGTGCATGCCAATAGACTGAACATGTAATACATGTGTGCATGAAGTCACCATTTTCATTTTAAATAGATAACAGTATGTATTCTTCGAATCCTGTTTAAAACTGGTGGAAAATTAATAAAAGGTTTCTGGTTTTAGTTGAAAAATGATGCTGTGTAAATGTACACTAAAGGGCCAATCACACCAAGCATGATAACTATAAATATAAATTTAATGATAAATATATTTGCGTCCATTACGAGCCATTCATTTAATGTTTTTTTTTGGCATTGCCCCCTTGTAACCAGCCGATGTCCTCAGTGTGCTACTTTTCTAGCGCATCTGACCAGTGAATCCAGCTCATGTAATCTAATCAAACAAACAGACTTAGCAATCACAGTCGATGATGGGGAAAAAAATATGTTCCCAAGTCTTTTCTAAAGCGCCCTTTTCAAAATATGTATGATTACAAGTCCAACATAACAATAAAATATATTGCTAAATATAAACATTGTACTTTTAAGATTGCAACTTTCTCAAGATCCTGTTTACATGTTTCTGTCTGCCTACATATAAATTACGAAAAAGTATTACCGTAAACATTGTATTTTGTGACACCACAAAATAAACGATAGATCGTAATATGAATTGATAGACATTTTATTTTGTCCATACGATATATATAGTTATATTGCACAGCCCTATTCAGAATCATTTTTAGAATTCTATCTTTATTATTTGTTTTTAGTTATCGTGCTTGGTGTGAACAACCTTTCAGTGTCTGTGCCTGTGTTAGGTAGGATTGGTGATTTCGTGCAACTATACAATGAATGGGGACTGGAGTTGTCAAGCTTCAAAACAGATTCACAATACCACATAAATTGACTTTTACACCATTGTATGAGCCATCTGAAGCAATTTAACAGCTTGTGGAAAAAGACAAAATTCATTCAGTGATAATCTTCAGTTGTCTGTTAAGCATGTGTTCAGATCATAGAGCCATTATTTGCGTCCTAATTCAGAGACTGCATCCTTCAAGGCTGATTGTGTTACCACGACATCACAAAAGAAGTCCCAATTTGAAGCCTTCTTCAAATGCAGCCTTGAACTGAATCCTGCATTTTCGGGTTGCTAGGTGACAAAATCAGCCCTCTGTTCCCATTTAACAATGCTCGATTTGGGCTCCACATCCTATGAAAGATGCAACCTCTGAACTGGGATGCTACTATTGATTCAGATAAAACTGAGAACCAGATCAGTCCATTCAAATGAATCGTTCAGATCTTTGAAGCTGATTAAAAAGAAAATTCAGCTAGTGAATAATTAATTCTCGAATTAGATTCGCTCATTTAGAGTAGACAAAGTCGGATGATGAATTTTCAATCAATAAAAGCGTCTTTTTAGAGCCGAATAGCACCAGTCCCTATTAACTTGCATTAGTGAAAAAAATATTTTTTTGTTCCTCTGAAAAAATGAAATAATATGGTTTGGAATATTACAAGAGTGCGAACAAGCAATTCTACTTTTTTTCCTCACATAATTTGAATATACAGACTTTCATTCATTTTCCTTTGGCTTAGTCCCTTATTTATCAGGGGTCACCACAGCCGAAAGAACCGCCTACTATTCCGGCATATGTTTTACACAGCAGATGCCCTTCCAGCTACAACCCAGTACTGGGAAACACCCACACACTCTCACATTCACACACACACTCATAGACTACGGACAATTGTGTTTACCCAATTCACCTATAGTGCATGTCTTTGGAGTGTTGGGTAAACCGGAACATGCAAACTTCACACAGAAATGCCAACTGGCCCAGCCAGGACTCAAACCAGCAACCTTCTTGCTGTGAGGTGACAGTGCTAACCACTGAGCCACGTGCCGCCTGTTTCTTCTAAATATTTCTCACGATTCTGAAACATTTGCAAATATCAACTCATAAGGTTCAAAATAGTGTAAGAAATTGTGAGCTTGCTATTATGAGAAGTAAGTATCGTGTCATCTAAACTTGCAATTGTGAGATACATCATAATTACCTTGTTTTTGCTGTGGTGGAAGACAAATTTCTTGTAGTCTAAAAATCTGATATGAATGGTGATCATTTGTGCACCCTTTTTAACACCAATATATACCGAACCTAACTTCTATTATATCACTGTCCATCACTACAAATCGCAGCATATTTGGATGTAAAATGTCATAAAAATGTAATAAAAAGAAACAGCTTCCGTGTCATCAGTAGAATGAATGAAAGTGCAGGTTTTCCACTAAACATGGCCTTGGTATGGCTCTGAGTCTTAAAACTTGAGGCTTAAACTTATCCGAAGAAAGACATTTCTCCATTCATGAAATCGCTAGGCGACAATTACCTTGGCTTGAGCAGTAATGCATTTTGATTGGTTGCTGCTGAAGTTTTAGAGAGTTGTCTGTATGTCACGACGTGAGGTCATTGATAAGAGGCTGTATTAAGTGCTCTCAGACAGCGTCACGTGGGTGTTTGTATGTGCTTTCACAATTACATGCCTTATCTTTGTTTGACGCTGTAAAAAATAGCTTGCTCACTCTGGTTTATCTGGGTATTTTTGGCCTTGGCCATCTTCTCCCTCCCAAAGGAATATCCAGCTGAATGCAGTTAGGTGAGGGTGATTGCATTTCTCTCTAAGCATCCAGCAGTGTGTGCCAGCGGCAGACCTGTTGGTTTCCGCTCTCCTTCATGTCCTGCCAGTGAAGAAGCTCCTCCTCGCCGCTGCTGTTCTGGCCCAGAGCCACCCAGCCTATCATCTCCTTACGCTTCATGTTCCGCCGATTGTAAATGGAGACCATTAATGTGACGTCAGACAGTTGGAAAAGCGCCACCTGGAAGACGAACGTCTCCTTGAAGACAGGATTGGGCTGGCTGCGACGGATGGACGTCTTACAGCGGGAAATCTCCTGTCCCATTGAGTTCAACAGAGTGAGCTTACCAAACGTATCTGAAAGAGAGAGAGTCAGGTCAATAAAGGCGTTTCAGACATTTACATTTATTAATTTAGCAGATGCGGTTATTAATATCTGCATGAACCGGAAGCTGCAACTGTTTTTTTTTTGTGTTGTGATGCAATTCCTAGAGAAACGGAGTGGCGTGGCTTGTTTTTGCTACTGCGAACTGATTGGATGCAGTAAAATTGGCATTTCATTCAGAAAAATTAGGAAAAGGGTTTGGGGAGACACCTCCTCCTCCTCAGCATGTCTGTTTGTTGTCATAGCGCTGTCAAAATTGACACTTGGAGAGGCGTGGTTAAGTATGTTAACCACGCCCAATACCTCAGCCATACGTAATCTGAGAATTTAACTGAAAACAAACAGGAAGTGCATTTTCAGAATTCAATTAAAGTTTACAAGAGGAAAAAAAAAAATTCTTGATGATCTGCACAGATATATTGTTCACCACAAAACAAACTAAATATGCTAGTTTTGATTTCACGTGTACTTTAAAGTGACTTACAATTGAGGATAAAACAAGCACTTCAAATCATCAGAGAGCAACAATATATGCTATATAGATGCAATAGATGCTATGACAAGTCTAAACTAATTTGGATTTTTTTCCTCAAGCATACGCAGAAGAGAGTGTGGAGCACACTCAGATTTGCACAATGTTTTCCAAGAAGTATTTGGTGTTTATAAGGTGTCTGGTACACATGGAGAGGAAATGAGTGTCTACCACAGGCGGTTTATCAAGCCCACTCACCTGTTTAGAGCACACTCAGAATTGCATGATGTTTTCCAAGAAGTATTTGGTGTTTATAAGGTGTCTGGTGCATATGGAGATTAAAAGAATGTCTACTATAGGTGGTTTGTTAAGCCCACTCACCTTTGTTGAGCACACTCAGAATTGCACAATGTTTTCCAAGAAGTATTTGGTGTTTATAAGAAGGTGTCTGGTGCATATGGAGAGGAAAGGAGTGTCTACTACAGGTGGTTTGTCAAGCCCACTCACCTGTGTGAAGCACACTCAATGATTTTCCAGACCATTTGATTTTCTCTAAGATGGACTTAATTTCTTTCAATGTTATATTTGCTTCTTGGTTCGACTCGGCATTTCAAAGTGCACCAAAATGTGTTTATGTGAGTGTAGCTGTCTTCTCATTGGTCAGAGTGCTCCTGTTCACATTCTGCTTTGTTTTTCTACATCTGCTACGTAAAATTTTGATACCTATGAGTTTTCAAGCACAATAAATATTTAGAATTCACTCACCACTAAAACAGTTTATGTTCTTTTTGTTGGATATTAAATACTTTATGTTTGCTTTTTCATGGAAAATGTGTTGAAATGTTTGGAGTAATTAATTTATACTCTGTATTAAATGAAAGGGGTCATTACTTTTTCAATTTTGAAATAAATATTTTTCAGCAAGGATTCATAAAAGTAAACAACAATTACAGTAAAGATATTTATAATTTGAACATCAATTTCTATTTTAAATGAATTATGTTCTTTCCCTTTCTATTTATCAAAGGACCTTTAATAAATCTTTCACAGTTTTCTCAAAAATATTTAGCAAAACAACGATAATAATTAGCATACTGGAATGATTTTCTGAGAGATCATGTGAATGAAAACCCTGCTGAAAACCCTGATAATAAAAATAATAATAATGAGGTTGATGATAATAATAATAATAAAATATATAATCAAATAAGGGCGGCACGGTGGTGCAGTGGGTAGTGCTGTCGCCTCACAGCAAGAAAGTCACTGGTTTGAGCCTCGGCTGGGTCAGTTGGCATTTCTGTGTGGAGTTTGCATGTTCTCCCGTGTTCGTGTGGGTTTCCTCCGGGTGCTCCGGTTTCCCCCACAAGTCCAAAGACATGCCCTATAGGTGAATTGGGTAAGCTAAATTGCCTGTAGTGTATGCGTGTTTCCCAGTGATGGGTTGCAGCTGGAAGGGCATCCGCTGCGTAAAACATATCCTGGATAAGTTGGCGGTTCATTCCACTGTGGCGACCCCAGATTAATAAAGGGACTAAGCCGAAAGGAAAAATGAATAAATGAATGTATAATCAAATAATATAATATATTTTAAAAGAAATTATGCATAAATAATAAAATACATAACAATAAATTACTTTTTTTTAAATAAATTTATTGTAGAAATATTTTGCAATATTATTATTTCTGCTGTGTTTTTTATTAATAAATGCAAGCTTAAGGCATTACAAATAAAAATACTTTTTATCTGTATTAAATTTTTTATTCGTACATAAATCTATGTATAGTTTTTCTCATATAGTCTTTAAACATGGATTTATAGTATATATCCATGTTTAAAGACTAATTATAATTGAAATAATGTATAATTCTATTTCAGACTTTCTTCTTTAAAATCTCATCTTCAATTGAATGTTTTACATCCTTTTTTATATATTCGGATATTATTTTGACTTCATTTTTACCTATTAAAAAATGTGAAATATGAATAAAAATATGATGAATGCAGCCTTGGTAAGTTCAAGGCACTTTATAAAATGGCCTGTTACAGTAGTTTGATTTAATAACCATTTTTAAAAATATTTGTTGGTTTAAATTTAAACCCCTGGGTTAACAAGACTATTAACACAAAACTGTGACATAGCATTACAACAGAAAAGCATGTGTGTGATTTTCTCCAATCAGTCAATCCATGCGTCACGCATTGACTGAGAAGAGATTTAGGACTCAGTAATCGATTAAATGCCCGGTAACTCCATTAACCCTGCAACTTCATTGTGCGATGTGACTGTGACAGACTAAGATTTATACCCGTAAGAAAGAACAAGCTGACATTTGACCCAGAACACGGTGTGCAATGATGAAGACACATTCAAAATGCGCGGCTCCTTTGTATCGAAGGGAGTTATTTGTAGTACATTTACTCAAAATCAATATCAGATGATTATTTGCTCAAGAGTCGCTCCTGGTGGTCTAATGATGCCTGTGAATGTGTTAATGTGAGCAGGACGTCAAGGTTTACCTGGAGGTCTGTTGACTGCGAAGTTACGGAAGTGGCTGCCTTTAATGATCTCCACAGACAGTCGTCCTGTGGTGGCGTTGTAGGATAAACCCAGCAGCAGCTCTGGATTTCCAGCGTGAGACACAGACAGACTGGAGGAAGCACTGTCAGTCTGGGCGCTGAAAGACGTCTGCGCGTCTACTGTCTGCAGAGGAACACACATCACCTAATTATTGCTTGCATAAAGTGTAGATCTGCAATGATTTCAGCAAATAAACTGCACTGCAAAAATGAGTTTTGAAAACAGAACAACATTGTAATACAATATCAGGGGGGAAAAGTACAAAAGGTGCAAAATTAATACCTAAATGGACTGCAGCGATAGACCTGAAGGACACGTATGTTATACTTATGTCATTTTTAATTCAATATATTACAAGAAAAATGTATTTTAAATAGAATTACATTGAAATTACAATGCGAGATGTTTACTAAACACAATATTTCTGAATAAATCCTGAATATAGACCACCTGCATGTTAGGAAAAGTCTTTTTTTCAAAGGTTTTCTGTAAAAATAATATGTTTATTTCTTATATTTGTTTTTAATAATAATATGATTAATGTCATGGTCAAATAAATATGGTTTCCACTGATGTATGCTTTGTTAGAATAGGACAACTTTTATACAACTATTTGAAAATCTGGAATCTGAGAGATCAAAAAAATAAGTATATTGAATTATTGACAAAAATCAACTTTAAAGTTAAGTTCTTATAAACTCATTTTACTTATAAAAACTGAGTTTTCATATAATTACTCTAGGAAATTTACTAAATGTCTTCATGGAACATGATCCTTACTTAATATTCTAATTAATTGTTGGCATAAAGTTTATGTTACCTTTGACCTGTGCAACATGTTTTGGTGGTTCAGGGTCACATATTTTATACTATCTATTGACCTTATTCGCCTATGGGAAAAATGACTAGGAATAATAAACGGCAGAAAACGGTCAAACTACATGCTCTACAAACAAGTGTGTTCATGCATAAAAAGTAATAAGTAAGAATAATGTAATAAGAAAATATCAGTTTGCAACATCAAGCAGCATAACAAGCCATTTTTAATGTCTAAAAACCAATGGAAGTGAATGAGACCGGAAGTATCAAGCCAAAAGGATTCCAATGGCTGCTCCCGCTCGTATGTGAAGAATAAGGTCAATACTATACTATAAACATATTTTACACTATGATACTTGAATTAGTATTAATAGTATTAACACCTAAAATTAGTATTAGCATTAGGGTCACACTTTACAATAAGGTTTCATTAGTTAATGTATTTAATAACATGAACTAAGCATGAACAATACTTTTACAGCATTAATTAATCATAGTTCAACAGTTATTCATAGTTCAGCATTATTCAAAACCAAATTCATGCTTAGTTAATGCACCATGAGGAAACATGAACTAACAATGAACAACTGTATTTTTATTTACTAACGTTAACTAACACAAACAAATACTGTTATAAATGTATTGTTTGTTGTTTGTTCATACTGGTAAATGCATAGACTAATACAACCTTATTGTAAAGTGTTACCGGAATTGGTATCATTTGCAGTAGGATCCCTTATAAAATGCTATTAAAGCAAGTAGACTCAAACCTTGAGATTGCTGCGCGGCTCCAGCACCAGCGTGGTCTCGAATCGTCCTGTGTGTTTGAGTCGACTCAGCCTGTACAGTGTCTCTCCCATCATCCTCTCTCTGTTCATCTTTCCCAGCGCGTACAGCCGGAAGCGCAGAGCAGATAAAGGCAAATCCCCCGGCTCCAGATGCGAGAACCTGAAGGTCTCCTCAAACATGGGCATGGAGCCCTTCTGGACGGCCGTCTTGTGCCGCTGCCGTTTGCCAGGTAACAGCACCACGTGCACCTGCCAGGAGTCCATGCCGCTGCGGGCCTTGTCTGGAATACCTTGAGCCATGATCACGGTGACCAGGAGCCGGTGGGTTTCAGCCCGATAGTCCAGGGCGATTATGAGGTCGCCACATATGGAAATATGGCCACGAGGGGAAGAGCTCAAAGGGTGAGACGGAGATTGATCGTTCTGTCAGAGAGTGGAAAAAACACATTTGCAGGCATAAATACAAACATACTTAATGTGTATGTAAACAGACAGATCTAAACACACAGTATACACAGCCTCCTACTCTTTCACACCTCTTTTCAGATTGAAGGTTTTTTCTGTGATACATAAACACAAGGTGTTTCCATTCATTCATTCATTTTCTTTTCGGCTTAGTCCCTTTATTAATCTGCGGTCGCCACAGCGGAATGAACCGCCAACTTATCCAGCATATGTTTTACGCAGCGGATGCCCTTCCAGCCACAACCCATTACTGGGAAAAGGTGTTTCCAATAGTGACAATTATGAGTGCTATAATTATAATTTGTATGAATTTTCATTAGAAATTAGTCCTCAGAATATTTTGAGATATAGAAGACTGAGATATGAAAAATATTCAAATGTAGTTAAAAATGTAATAATATTAAAAGGTATTACTAATGATGATATGCAAAATAAGTATACTAATGCAAAATAAGAAAATATTTTAAAAATAATTAAAAGTATTATTTTTATATATGAATCAATATTTTATCCATCAAAATTTCTGTTTCAATTTAAATATTTATTATTTCAAACATATTTTATGAAAAATTCAAATGTAGTGTAAAACTTAGTAATAACAGTAATAATAATATTGATATGCAAAATAAGTATATTAACTTAAAATAAGAGAATATTAAAAATAAACTTTTTTTTATTTATATGAATCAATATTTTATCCACTAAACATCCTGTGTATGATTCGATTTAAATGTTTTTTATTCAAACTTATTTTATGAAAAATTCAAAAGTAGTGTAAAACTTATTAATAGTATTACTAATAATAACAACGATATGCAAAATAAGTATACCGGCCTAAAAAAAGAGTTTTGATATTATATTATTTTTTAATATGAATCAAAAAAATTTCCAGCAAATTTTCTGTGTATATGTTTCAATTGAATTTTTTTTTATTTGAAACTTTCAAACAACAATACTAAAAAAACACAAATAATAAAAATGATGCTTAATATGTTTTTGGAAACCATGAAACATTTTCAGGATTCTTTATTAAATGAAAAATACTGGAGATTCAGTCTTGGTTTGATCTGCATTTCTGACAGAGTCAATATTGCCTGAATTGATGGGATTGCGAATGCTGAAAAGTACAGACAGCTTTTGATTTGCCATGTAATTCCTACTAGAATGCCTCTAATTTGTAATAGTTTTATATTTTACCATGATAATAACCCCAAACACACTGCTAAAGTAATGAAATCATATTTGGAGAGAAAAACAACAGATGAAACAAAGTCATGAAACGTAACGGTTACTACGTAACCCTTGTTCCCCGAGGGGGGGAACGGAAATGCTATGTGGAAAAACTTCCACTATGGGGATTTATGGCAATCATTCTGAAGAGTAATAAAACAGGCCAATGAAATGCCAATGAGTTGGCGGTGTCAGCGCACGCAACTGGCAGCAATCCCAATCAGTTTGTGAATAAGAATGCCAGCTGTGCATCGCAAAAACACCTTTTCTAGCTGAAGAAGCCGAACTACAGCTGTCAGCTAAGGCGCAATCACTGTGGCGAAGGAACATAGCATTTCTGTTCCCCCCCCTCGGGCAACGTAGTAACCGTTACGTTGCCCAGCGGGAGGGGAACTTCAATGCTATGTGGAAAAACTTCCACTATGGGGAAATGTATGGAAAATGCCACAGTGATTGAACCTTACCACGTCGCTGGTGAGAGGGTTGCCAGGCTCCAGCGTGAGCGCACCATCATCACCAGAGACGCAGCCCTCCAATGTTCCAACTTGTGAAGCGCTTAAAGGCTTATTTATATTTTTGGGGGAGTAACGCGGGCTGACCGAGCGAGCATTCCAACAACGTAATTGGCCAGGCACCCGACTCCTCCGCTGAGTCAGGTGCTGGGGGCCTCGGAGGAACTCTGTAGGGTTCGCCAAATGGGGAACTCAACTGAGCAGAGTAAGAAAGCGCACGTATCTCTGTGTTAGAGAGAAAGACGCAGCAAGCGTGTTTCAACACCAAACCGAATTTCCTCATTCACTGGCGTTATCCAGCACAAGTGAGAAAAATTGGCTCCATTCAAGGAATATAGAATCTTACGAATGTATTAGGTGTCGCCCAGCCCGCAGCTCTACAGATGTCTGTTAGAGAGGCGCCGCGTGCTTACGCCCAAGAGGAGGTGACACTCCTAGTGGAGTGCGCTCTCACTTCCGGGGCACGAGGCTCACCCTGGAACTGAAAGCGAGGGAGATGGCATCCACTATCCAGTGGGGCAACCTCAGTATGGATACGGCACTTCCCGTCTGCCGATCATAACAGAAAAGGAGCTGCTTAGAGAAATAAGCTCTAAATGCAGTCACATAGCGCAGAGCGCGAACAGGACACAGCAAAGAATGGGGCTGGGTCCGCCTCCTCCGTGGGCAGCGCTTGCAGGTTTACTATGTGGTCTGAAAAAAAAGCACTATAGGAACCTTGGGCATCTAGGTGGGCTGGGGTCTCAGGAAAACGATTTGCTGGCACACTTCGCTGACCGAAAATGCCTCCAGATACCCGACCCTCTTGACCGATGCCAACGCGACCAGCAGAGCTGTCTACCTGGACAGTTATCTTAAAGATACTGAGTCGAGTGGATCGAGCAGACCTCGCCAAACAGAGAGATCTCCAAGAGGGCATAAGAGGGGGACAGGATAGATTTAATCATCCAGCGTCTCGCTCCTCTGGGAACTGGATGCTGAGGCGATGCTTTCCCAGTGCGCCGTCATCCCCGCGTCCTCAGAGATGACAGCCTTAGCTCCAGCCAGCTGAAGGAAGATAGCATCACACTGATCTGGCATGTCCAGGGTCCTTCTCACAGAGAAGCACACCACACAGCGAATAGACTCCACTTCAGGGGTTAGGCATGCCTCATTGAGGTTGCTCTAACCTAAATGTGACGGTGTTAACCACCGAACCGGTAAGTCACCAAAGTCCTCTGCGCTCCATCTATGGACCACACGTGAGGTTTCAGAGATCTGGGCACGGGTGCCAGATTGTGTCTGTCCCAGAGTAGAAGGTGCTTCTTCAACAGGATATGCCAGAGAGTGGCCGTCACGAGGAGAGACCTGAAATGCAAGGAGCAGGTCTGTTTATTGCTCCTCTCTGGCTCAACCAGACCTGCTCCTTGCCCCCCTCTGACGTAACACAGTATCTGTGCGAGTAGGCTCACTGGAGAAAATGCATATTCTGAGCAAGCTGAGACATGTGGCGAGAGCAGATACCCCCTGTGCGGTTGATATACGCCATCGTGTTTCCCCTCTAGCACCGGTAAAAAATGGCGCAGCCCAAGATACACTGCCAACAGCTCCAGGCAATTAATATGCCAATGCAACCGGGTTCCTTCTACGGACCCGCAGCTGCATGCCCGCCACACAGGGCCCCCCAGCGCGTACTGGAAGCATCTGCCGGTACGACGACATGCCTGGGCACTTGTTCTAGAGGCA
Organism: Danio jaintianensis; assembly: GCA_903798115.1. Lineage (NCBI taxonomy): Eukaryota > Metazoa > Chordata > Actinopteri > Cypriniformes > Danionidae > Danio > Danio jaintianensis. Next base: position 10,841,997 of record CAIGQV010003909.1, on the reverse strand, counting down.
CAAAGGCCCGTAGAAAAGCAGGGTTGTCCAGAGGCTGAGGGCGCAGTGACACAGCAGAGTGACAGTCACCCAGTTTTCCTGTCGAACTCTCTCAGACAGGTCAGCATCAGCTCTTGGTGATCGAGTCCAGCTCCAACCCGAAAAAAGAGATGCTCTGCACGGGGGCGAGCATGCTCTTTTCTCAGTTGACCTAAAACCCCAACAGGTCCCGTGAGTGAGCTATAAAAAGCCAGTCATCAAGATAATTGAGTATACAGATGCCCGTGCGCCAAAGGGGCGTTAGGGCATCCTCCACGAGCTTTGTGAAAACCCGCGGAGACAGGGAGAGCCCGAGAGAGAGGACTTTGTACTACCATGCTTGACCCTCGCACGCAAACCACAGAAACTGCAGGTGGCGTGGGAAAATGGAGACATGAACATAGGTGTCCTTCAGGTCTATTGCTGCAGACCAATCCTGAGGACGGACGCACCGGGGGATGTGAAGGCTAACCAGGCTGGCAGAGCCTGCACGAGTGACATCATCGGCGCAATCACTGATGTACCAGCGGAGGGGCAGCACGGGATGGGAGAGCTCAACCCGGGAGTGCGCGTCCTGATGAAGAGCGGAAAATAAGAGGTTTAATCTTAACTTCTTCCCAAGAGCCCGCAGGGCAGCTGGGAGTGCGAGAGAAAGTAGCCCGTCCTCTGGCACTCTCGGAGCCTGTGGCGAAGAGCACCGATCCTGCGAGCTGGAAGGCATATCGTCCCATACTGGCAGTGTTCGAGCTGTCACACCCGGAAAAGCGGGAAGAGCGGCTTTGAGAGCCTGGCGATCGCACTTGACTGCTCTATCACTGTGGTGAATTCCTGGGTGAAAGCACCCCCGGTGTTGACTAGTGTGGTCATCATCTTTCCCAGGGCACTCGCAGCCGACCTGGTGTTCTCAGAGCAAAGTCGGTTGCAGTGCGTAGCGCATTAAGCCTGGGTCGGAACCTTCCTCGTGCCGCTGGGCCAACGCCTGCGCCAGCCATAGAAAGCAAGGAGGAAGCAGCCTGGCCTGCAGCAGTGTCGGGTCTGGCCCCGAGGGACGCAGACAACCTACATGACGGGAGCCGAGGCCAACCACGCCAGGAAGGGGCACCACACGGGCAAGATTGACCGCGCTAGCACACCTGGGGATTCACCTCGTACCCCCTGGCTCCTCCGTCATCAAAGAAGGTGAGGGCGGAGCGCACGCAGACCGGACAGAATAAGGTGCCCTCAGCGCTGCATGAACTTACTGTGCACCTCCGGGAAGAAGGGGACTGGAGGTTTAGAGGGTTTCCCCTTCTTATCCTCCACGTAACACCCGGGCTGCTTCGACGGCGAGGCTGGAGATGGCTTGTCCCCCAGCTCTGCCGCCGAAGCAGCCCGGGTTAGCATGGCCATCATATCAGATTCCATATCCGGAGCCTCGCTTACCACCCCTGAGAGAGGAAGCGGGTCCGAATTGTCATCAGAAAATGACAGCCCACCCTCCGATGCAGCGATGGACATCTGGTCCTCGGTGTCATCGAGTGAGAGGGCGATCATCCCGGAGGATGGAGCGCTTCTCTTACTCGAAGCTTGGATGGAGCGTGCTGAGGAATGGGAGGTCCGCAAGCCCAAGGGCGGCGGATTGACCCCCACTGTAATCCTTAGATCTGCCCGAGTGCCAACCGCTACTTGCGGGGGACAACAGGGGTGGTTCACCCTTTTGCAAGAGCAAGCCGCGATCTTAGCTGCGTAAAAGACATGCCATCGCAGTGATGGCATGCGCTGCCCGCGAGCACCGCATTGACATGCTGAACCCCCAGACATGCAACACAGTGCTCGTGCCCATCATCTGTGGACAGGGAACCACCACATCCCGAAACGCACAGTCGGAACGATGTCTTTAAAAAGATGCGCTGCATGGCCGTGTTGCTCTTTTAGGATAATTGCTTTGTACTCACGGCTTTTGAAGTAACGGTCCAGCGAAACGCCCAGGGACGGGAGAACCCCAGCTCGACTGCCGTTTCTCGCGCTGGAACCGGGAGAAATCAGCCTCTCAGAAGACGGCAGCTTTCTCTCACTCTCTCTCTCGAACAAAGTCGGAAGATGACAGCAAAACGTCTCTTTCAGTCTGCACGTGAGGCTTCTGAAAGCGAAAAGGTGTTTTTGCGATGCACAGCTGGCATTCTTATTCACAAACTGATTGTGATTGCTGCCAGCTGCGTGCGCTGACACTGCCAACTCACTGGCATTTAATTGGCCCGTTTTATTACTCTTCAGAATTATTGGCTTTCTGGCGAAATCTCCATAGTGGAAGTTTTTCCACATAGCATTGAAGTTCCCCTCCCGCTGGGTCCACAGAGTCCAGACCTGAATATTATATACAGTATGTATAGGCAATATAGGCAGTATGAGATTCACCTAGATTATATATATATATATATATTATTATAAATAAATATATATAAATATATAACATTATAAATGTCACTATTGGTCAAATTAGCATGTCCTTACCAAATAAAAGTATTCATTTAAAAATAGATTTAAAGAAATAAATCTTCCTCTCTGATGCATACAAGCACACCCACCTCAGGACTCCATGTAGGGAAGCTTTCCGTGACGTCACTGTGGTCATAACCCTGATTGTCCATTGCTAGACTTCTCTGAGGGGTTTGCCGCCCTACGCTGCCCAGCTGACTGCCTTCATCTCTGGGTAGAGCCTCCAGACCGTCCCCTGTGTCCTGGGAGCCCACGGAGATCTGCTCCGCCATCAGAGACAGGGGGTCTGTGGGGGTCCGGCCCTCAGGAAGAGGACTCTGTGATAAAGGGTCTCTCAGCTCAGACCCTACATGTCTCCTGGATGTGAGAGGGTCTTGAAAACTCTGTACGCTCTTTCTCTCGGCTTCCATAGAAAGAATAAAAATAATTATGTCATATGACTGTGCTTTAAAGTGAATAACACTTTAAAAGAAAATCCCAAACATTACAGATTTTTATAATAATGCATAAAAACTGCAGGTTTGAAATGACAAGATGTGCATAAATTCTTAAAATGTACATAAAACTGTATGTACTTAACTGAGACAAATACTTTTTAAATTTTTTTTAAGGCAATAAGACAATAAAATGCCAAATAAAAGTTGCAAAAACATCAAAGCTGAACTAGTATTCTTGCTTGGGCTTAGTTAAGATGATGTGTTATTAAAGGGATAGTTCACCCAAAAATGAAAATTTACTTCCTATTTACTGCCCCTCAAGTGCCAAACCGTTATGAGTTTCTTTCTTCTGTTGAACACAAAAGAAGATATTTGACAATTGACTTCCACAGTAGGAAAAACAAATACTAAGCAAGTCAATGGTTACAGCAGGTTTCCAACATTTTTCTAAATATCTTATTTTGTGTTTTACAGAAAAAGACACTCATAAAGGTTTGAAACAAGTAAAGGGAAGGTAAACGATGACAGAATTTTTATTTTTTGGGTGAATCCCTTTCAGTCTACACAAGTATCCTTTTAAAACATTAAATTAATGTTTAAAATAAATGTTTGCCACTCACCAAAGCTCTCTAGACCATAATATGTAGATTTTAAAGGAGATAATCAACAATTTTAACATCGCCTCTGACTAGTCATAATGTTTTGGCTCATTAGTGTAGATAACTATTGAAACTTTAGGCCCACGTGGAATCTGCATCCACAGAAAACTCAGCTATATTTCTGCAGATTTTTGAGCTCATTATTCAATCTATTTACTTATGTAAATGTATGTAAAATATATATTTTTTTAAATTTTTATATTATGTTTAGTAATACTATTGAATAATATGTCAATGTTTAGATGATTTATGTATAAAACAATTTCATTCATTCATTCATTTTCATTCGGCTTAGTCCCTTATCTATCAGGGGTCACCACAGCGGAATGAACCGCCAACTATTCCGGCATATGTTTTATGCAGCGGATGCCCTTCCAGCCGCAACTCAGTACTGGGAAACACCCATACACTCTCAAATTCACACACACTCATACACTATGGCCAATTTTGTTTACCCAATTCACCTATACCGCATGCCTTTGGACTGTGGGGGAACCCAGAGCACCCGGAGGAAACGGGGAGAACATACAAACTCCACACAGAAATGCCAACTGGCCCAGCCGGGACTTGAACCAGCGACCTTCTTTCTGTGAGGCGACAGTGCTAACCACTGGGCCACTGTGCCACCCACAAAACAATTTGTAAAGTATTTTCTCTGTCTTTTAGTGGATATATTATATGACAGATCTGCTGAAACTTTGTTTACTAAACAGATTATAATTGGAAGAATGTCAATCAAAGTGTTTCTGCAGACTGTTTTTATCAAGTGTGATTCTAAAAAATGTAATGAATTAATTTGTACCATTAGAGGCTGGATATATAGTCACACGCTGTTGCCACACAACTGTGTTTAAACCCCTTTTGAAAGTGATTTTTGCATAATAGGTCCCCTTGAAAAAATAAAGATGTCTGTGATCACGAGAAAATTCTCCACTTAATTTCTTTACTGTCTGAGAAACAACTGACACATTAAAGAGAGCTCATTTAAAAGTTGAACTCCATAGTGTGATTCAAATAATTGAAGTACTATATTTAATAGTAACAGCAGATATTTGATTGAGAGCTAAAAATACAATTAACAGCTCTGTCACACTCGCACGCACGCACACACGAATGCACACACACACACACACACTCTCTTTCCCTGAACATTTACCAAATGAAATTTTATTGACACTTTGACAGATATCATAATTGCAGGACAAGCTCCTCTGACCAATCAGACTCCCCGGAGTAGATGATAATGATAGTAATTTAGGTCTTTAAGTGCTTCTACTACGTGACTCTGTGAATTTCACTGAATGAAGTCTCTTTCAGGGCACAAACTGTTCCACTCAGCAGCAACCAATTAACTGCAGACATATCGCCATGGCAACCAGAAAGACGCTTTTCCATGGCAACTGAAAAAATATAGCTCCATACAGGAAGAATTCAATTGACACGAGCAACTGGTTAGAAGCTGATTTAGGCTCAGAAACGTCTCATCACAACGTACAGTCAGATCAGAGATGTTGACGTATCAATGAGGATTAACAGTGACATGTCAAGCAGCACATCCATAAATATTTATAAAAGGCGTTTGCGTTTGAATCATTTAAACATTCGTCATATGTTTTAAAATGTTGGGGTCTTACGTTGTTTCTAGAGGATATAAATTATATTATATTATATTATATTATATTATTCATTCATTCATTCTCTTATCGGCTTAGTCCCTTTATTAATCTGGGGTCACCACAGTGGAATGAACCGCCAACTTATCCAGCATGTTTTAAGCAGCGGATGCCCTTCCAGCCACAACCCATCACTGGGAAACACCCAAACACACTCATACACTACGGACAATTTAGTTTACCCAATTCACCTATAGTGCATGTCTTTGGACTTGTGGGGGAAACCGGAGCACCCGGAGAAAACCCACGCGAACACGGGGAGAACATGCAAACTTCACACAACTGTCCAACTGACCCAGCCGAGGCTCAAACCAGCGACCTTCTTGCTGTGAGGCGACAGCGCTACCCACTGCACGACCACGTCTATATTATATTATATTATATTATATTATTATAAAGAAATAATCTTTTATCTGGGTTTGGCCTTATTCGGCATTCTGGTTTGGCTGTATTTAATATTTTTTTACTTTTTATTTAAAATTTTCAATATATATATTTTTCAGAACAACCCCTTCCCCAACAATTTAACCCCTTACAGATGAGAGAATAAAAAAAAAAAATAATGACAAAATAAAAAATGCTAAATAAATTAAGAAAAATAATACAAAATAAATAAATAAAAAAGTACTGCCATCATAAATACTTTTCAGGGGATACATTTGTACATCAAGTTACAATGTGTTACATTGTAGTTACCTCAGATTACATTAGTGATAGGTTAATTAACCTCTAAATGTACATATCTAAATATCTTGTAATACTTTTCCACCTCTTTAGAACAATATCAGTCTTCATTTGTAGACATGCAGTCATTTTTTCCATTACCTAGACCTGTTTAAGTCTCTGAATCCACTGAACCACCTTTGGAGAACCTTCTTCCATCCAATGTACTGTTATCATTTTTTTTTATCTCTTATCTATTTTACATCTATTACATTTTTCCAAAATTCTTGAATCTTAGGGCAGTCCTAAAAAATGTGGGTGTGACCTCCTATTTTACCACATTTTCTCCAACACAAAGCAACAGATGGTCCTTTTATATATGTAGAAATTACAAAAGGAGTATTAAAGTACCTCATTTTTACTTTCCAATCAAATTCTTTCCATAATTGACTATTAATTCCTTTATGACACCCTTCACATAACTCAATCCAGACCTCATCCTCAATTATAGTATTTAGTTCTGCACAGTTGTATTTAAACATGCATTTTATCATGTTGTTTGTCACAGTGGTTTTTGCATACTATTACAGTTTTTAACTAACATTTTGATTTTGCTTTTATTTGTACATTTTTATTTTAGTAATTCAGTAATATTGTTGTGTTTTATCATTTTCATTAGTTTTAATTTCTGTATATACCCAGTCTAGCCCGAAATGATTAAAACTCCCTGCAAAGTCTTACTTAAAGTTACTTTTATTCAACCAGGAAGTTGTTTTTTTGACCGGAAATGACAAAGGCTTCTCCCAAAAGATCATAAGATGGTGTATAAGAGGCATCATTATGGAAAAAATATTTCTCAACATTTTTGTTTGAATGTAAATAAAAGATAAGTCAAAATTTGCCAGGGGTATGAATAATTTCGGGCTTGACTGTACAGTATACAATACCATAATATACTATCAGTATATATAAAACAGTCTTATGTTGCATTGGGTTTATTTTTGGCAATAGCTATTGGTCAAATAGAGATTTCTTTTATGCCAAAAAGCATAAGAATAATCAAGTTACATGAAGATTCTTTAGTAAATTTTCTGCTGTTAATATATCGATGCTAAAATTTTGATTAGTAATGTGCATTGCTAAGCACTTAGACAGCTTTAAAGGCAAGTCTATCAGTATCCTCAGATTGCAGATTTCTAAACAGTTTCTAAGCCAAAAGCTGCAAAAAAAAACAACTTTTTAGCTTTCAAATAATCCATAAATCTACATTTTGAAAAACTGACACTTATAACTAGTTTTGTGGTCCAGGGTCACATACACTTTTTTATTTAAGTCGTTTCAGTACTTGAGCTATAACTTATTTCAGTTAGTTTGCAAGGAAACATTCCAAATGCTGGTCTATTTTTAAAATTATGTATGATTTAATATTTATTTTCAGTACAGCTTGACTTTAAGTTCTGAAAATGATTTTAATAGTTTTATGTTCAAATTTTTTATTGAGAAAAAACAAACACTATTACAATACAAATTGTTACATATCTTTGTTGTTGTTGTTGTTTTTTTACAAAAGAGAAGAAAAAAAAATGTTTAAAAAGGGGGAAAAAAGTAATAATAATAAGAGTAAAGAAAAATGGAAACGAGAGTAATAAAAGTGTACAGAAAATTCCAACCAACTGAAAGCAGTCATTCAACAATCACAATCAAATGTTCAGATATGTTGTCAATGTTGAAAGTAAAAATTTACAGATGTAAAAGATAATAATAGTTAAAAAACAAAACAAAAATGAAATTACTACAAAATAAATAAATTAAAAAGGAAGGAGAGTGCAGCTATTAAATGGAAGGCAAGATGTTAAGAGAGTTAAAGTAAGTTATAAAACATTGCCACTTTAAAAAAAAATTGTTTTCCCAGAGCATAACCTTTTCCAGCAGAATATTTATATTTAGAAAATACATGGTATCCACAAGCCATTGGGATGTAGTTGGAGGCTTTTTTGATTTCCAGTGAAGTAGAATACGTCGCCTATAGCTAATAATGAGGTAAAGGCCAAAATTGTTTTGAATGAAACTGGGACCAAAGCTTTGGAACCCCAAAAAATGGCTACATCAGGGGATTGGTCTATATTTACCTGCAACACCTTAGACATAATTGTAAAATAACTAATCCAGTAATTCTGTAACATAGGGTGATTTTAATAGTTTTATTCAACATTGGCTTAACCTGAATTTAAATAATTAGATATAGGTTTATTATCTAATATAGTTTTCAGCAATAAAACACACAAAATCACAATCAGTCAAGGTCTTACTTTAATTAAATGTTGGTAACATTTTATTTGTTAGAACAAAAGTTAACCTTTTATTCATAACCATCCACACTCATGCATAGTTCTAGAGTAGAAACGCTTTTGAAATAACTGCATTTTCTTATTAAATCAAGTCAATTTCTTACATGTATTTCGCTTTCCTTCTTTCTAAACCATGTCCCTGAGCTGAACATATTACCATGTCAACAAGCTGCTTCAAATAATAATGCAACATTCAGTGGGACTGACATAAGTGTGTCTGTCAGCATATTATGCAACTATAACTACACAATGCATAATTATACATACATTTTTGTTGTCAAATACGTGTATGTGGGTGTGTGTACCTTCACAGTCAGACAGCTCTGTGCTTCCTTCTTCCTGGTCAGAAAGCAGACGATTAAATTTGTGATGTTGTCCTGGTGCATTCTGGGGGTTAAGCTCCGTGACCCCTGAACGGAAGCTTTGAGAGCGGGAAACGGAGATGTCAAAATGCTTGGCTAACTCATCGTCACTGTCTGATGAGCTGGAGATCTCACCGTCATCACCGTAACTATTCACTGCAAAACACACATAAGACAGGGACACATTAGACAAGGATAAACAAAAGAAACATAGAAGAGTAAACGGTTACACTTTAGTTTAGGTCACAATTCATAGTATTAACAAAGCATAAACTAACACTACTAGCTTAATAAACTACTAATTAGCTGTTCATTAATAGTTAGTAAGGTAGAAGTTGGGTTTAGGTTTTGTGTAGAATTAGGGATGCAGAATAAGATCATACTTTATAACTACCAATGAACAGTTAATATCTTAATAATAAGAAGGTAATAAGACAGTAGTTAATAGCATGAATTGTGACCTAAACTAAAGTGTTACCAAGTAAACAAACACATATGAATTGATTAAATTAAATTAAATTTGCAAGACACATTGACAACAATATTTATTTTCCATCCAAATATGCAATTAAGAAATATGCGCAAAAGTGTATTATAGTATAAAATCATTAGCGAATAAAGCACTGTTTCCATTCAATGAGACAAAGAGAACAAAATTGTCACTTCCTGATGAACTGGTACCAAATATCAAAAATAAAATAGATTTTTTTGCAGTAGGACAAGCCAACATGGGCCTTTTTTCTTGTATAATAAATTACTTGCACCTCAGAAGATGACGAAATGCATTGAACGTGTGGTGGCTTTTTGAGGTGCGAGACTGTTCTTTAGGGGGTCGCACACCGGATGCGCCGCTCAGCGTCGCAACATGGCACGCACATGACAATTGGAAGTATCGCACACCAGACGCGCACATTCGCATGTTATTTAAAGTTAAACTATTCAGATGGCACTCTATGGCGCGGCAGAAACATGAACAGTGTCCTGAGTCGTAGCTGGGCGCTGCGGACAGCCGCCGACTTGCGGCGCCGGGGTGTGTACCCTGATAGAAATCTATGTTTAGAATTCTGTAAAGCTATTGTAAAACACATTTACAGGTAAGTTACTGCAAAGGGGCAGTTGGGGTAACTTGCTGGCAACAATGCTGCCAGTAAGTTACCGCAAAAATACAATAAAATGTCTAAGAGTGTACAAGCAATTTAAATGCAGGGTAAACTACATGGTTAAAATGCCCTTTCACTTCTGTTTGCTTTTGAATAAACTATTGGTTGGGTTTAGGTCAGTGGTTCACTAGGTAATATGTACGACAAGTGCTGTCCTCTTGTAAACGTATATGTGTATCTGAAACGTATAACAAAATGCACCCCAAGTAATGTATTTCAGATTCACACAAATATGGACAGCGCCCTCTAGTGGATTTTTCATCAGAAATGTGCACTGAATCTTAACCGGAGCAACATATTTTATGTTTTCGCAAAAAAACATAGCCAGAGGCACGTATTTCCAAAGAGCTACATTCCACTAAATGAAAACAGAGACAAACAGTGACTCAGACTGTGTGGTATTTTTTTAATGGAAATGTAAAGTGCATGTAAGACAGGCACATCCACCATATGTACCTAATCATAAGCGAGTGGCCAATTAGTGTCTGTGGGTCTCTTTTTCTCTGTCTTACCCATTATTGTTCCACTCCCATTCATTTCACTGCATTTCCCCACATCGTTCACTCACACACATAAAATTAGACCGAGTGGCTGCATAGGAGTTTGCCATGGTTACCAGTGCCTCATGCTGAAGTGTTTTCCTCAATGCATACATCAATGCAGTACATTCCATATGCCAAAAATAATGCCTACGCACGAACATTTAAACAGAGAACAATTATAGTAGTTGTGTGGTCCCAAACAAATGCGCTCAAAAAACTTTTCAGAGCTCAGCCCCACAGTCTCAAACAAATAAATAACTATTTATTGCATAGTTATTATTTATTGCATAGTCATTATTGCAAATAGCATTTCAAACAATACACCTTAATCTACAAAGATTCATTTCAAAATGAAAATTAATATTTTTCTGTAGAATGCAAGCATGTTAAGAGTATCATAGGTAATTTTTCTGTATAGAATCGGTGGTTCATTCCACTGTGGCCATACAGCAGGGAATAAGCCAAAGGAAAGTGAGTGAGTGAGTGTTTCTGTATAGATGACTGAATATCTGTTTATGTGTGTGAGGGAGTGAACATGACGTGTGTATTTGATGTGTGTACAGTGCATTGATGTGTAAATGTAATGACTCTCCTGTTTGTTTTGAGAGGGCGTTCTCAGTTTACTGACTATATTAAATATCCAGAAAGACAGAACTCACTAGTCTGTGGTAAACTGCATATGCGTCAGTATATATAGGTGAAATTATTCACCTTCCTGTAAAATTTTAATTCTTTTTCCAAAAATTTCCCAAATTATGTTTTAGAGCATGGAGATTTTTCACACAGTATTTCCTATTATATTTTTTCTTCTGGAGAAAGTCTTATTTCTTTAAGTTTAGCTGGGAACAAAAAAACAAAGGTCAATACTATTTGAATGTTTATCAGAGTATTGAATAAGATTATTGGTTAAGTATGATAAATTAAATAATTGTAATAAATAAATAAAAATAAAAAATACTTTTAACCACAGCTCCAGATCTGAGCTTTTTACTGCCTCACCATATTATAACATATTACTTTATCATATCTTATACAGAGTTATAGACTTTTTTTGCTTTCACATTCTGAATTACTCAACTGCAGTCTAATTTCAGACTCCATAGACAATATAGACAATAGAATTATAGACAATAAATATTGCACATCCCTACACTGTAAAAAAAATGTTCTGTAAATAAAGTTTTCAATATTTAGTGATTCATGTTTTTGTTTTTTTGTTTTTCATTTATTTATGCTTTTGAATTGAATTATGGGATCTTGAACTTTTCTCCTATAGAAGGTAATTCCTGCCAATTTTAAATAAATCAAAAAACATTGGAAATTTAAATGAAAACCAGATGAACAATTTCATTATAAAACACTGTTCGCAAAATATCTGCCAAAATTGAAAATGAAATGAAATTGTTTCATTTTCATTTTCACTGTGACAACACATCGTCCCTGTTAAATTGATCAATAAAATGAAGTTGCCGATTTAACATTTCATTTTCACTGCATTTCGGCGTCAAGACGTCATTAAAATGAAAAGCCAAACTGAAAAATAAAATGAAAACACAATTTTTACAAAGCTTGTTATTAATGTTCACGCTATGATAGTGACACAATTCAAATTAAAATGTTAATTTAAGTTTTCATTTTATTGACAATTTTATTTCAGTTTTCATTTTCGATTTCATTTTCAACGTCAACCTGTGTGCAAAGCCTATGCTAATCAGTGCGAGGGGCGTATTTAAGTGACGTCGAGTGTTTTCAGAGCCCGAAGGCAGAAGCACGGTTTTGATGGATGGGACAGCGTGAGTTACTAATGTATATATAACAGAAGTAAAATGGCAAAAAACTGTTGGTCAGCTTTTGCGTGGAGCAGCAAGAGGAACAGAGGACACAGGATAACCAACCATCAAATGTTTGTCCCACAGCAGTCCCCCAGGAGTCGCGGGCTTCTTCGGTGGCCAGAGAAACTGTGCAGTGCAAGTACGGTAGGCCTTGTGATGAATTCGTATAGCATACTGTATTAGGCCTTGTGACAACTTGTTTGTACTAAAATCTTTGAAAGACAGCTAATTTCAATACTCCCTTCCCACTGATTAGCATAGGCTTTGCATACAGCATTTCATTAGAAAAAACCCCATTAATAGTTACCAATGATAACACAATGAACTATGAAGTAGGAAAAAACTAAGTAAATAAATAATACTGAAAATAAAATAATCATTTATAATCGAAATCGAGGTAAAGTGTTCAATTAATCGAGGTTTTGATTTGAAGTCATTTCGCCCAGTCCTTTTACAGACTTAATTCTCTACACATTATTTCTTATATAGTACATTGCTTCAAACTACTAAAATGTCAACAAAAGCCACCTTGTTAAACTGCAGAGTTGAATTTACAACATCAAAAGCAGACAGAGCAGAAATTAAGGTCCATAATGCAATTCATATCTGCAAGCTATAAACAAACTAAAAACTTGAATCACTAAATACGGAACCTGTTAGTTAACAGATTTTTTTTACAGTGATAGTAACAACAAATAGCAAACTAAGCATGTACTCAGTTTGCGATGAGAACAGACCACCAATGATGCACCAATGCTTCAACAAACATGAAGCAAGAAGAGCAATCCCCTTGAAGAGCACCCTGAAAAAATGAATCATTGGATTTACAAAATTATTTGAAGGTAACTGGTTGCAAACCATTTATATAGGCTGAATTTAAACAAACAAATTAAATTGAGTAACGTTCAACTTCATTTGTTTGTTTAAATTCAGCACATATAAATTGTTTGCAACCAGTTACCTTCAAAAAATTGAGTAAATCCAATGAAAGATTTTTTTTCAGTGCAGCTAACCATCATCTTACCAATATCAGAAGCCAGCAGACTCCTCCTGCTCTCCAGCTCATCTGTCTCTTCGCTGATGGGAGTCAGACGTTCAGAAGAAAGTGTATAATCAAACCTGTCACCCGGTGAATCCACTACAGATCCATGAACAACCCTCAAGTTCTGCTCCACCTCTGAACTCTCATCTTTCACTGAGTCGACAGCTTCATTTTGGCCAAGGCGGCGGAAGCCACTGGAAAAAGTGTCTGAAATCTGAGCGAGCCATGAGGAGAATGCTGGGATACCTGTCTGAGGAGTATCCGCCATTCCGTCAAATGTCAAGGTTTTGTCCTATTTGCACTAAGGAGGTCTGTTTTCAGATGTACAGAAGACCCACTGAAGTTCCTCATGTTGTCACTGTATTAAATTTAAAACATCAATATTCTGGTCAAAGAAAGAACATTATATTCATTTCTTTAATGAAACTAGAAACTACATTTAGTCTATGCATAACAGATAACCAATGTGCAATGTAATGTAGAGGTTACATGCAGCTGTATTTTATCATAATTGTTTAGCAATTAGTTATTTTATTTTAATTACACGCCATTCTGTTGAGTGTTTTTGATATTTTATGTTTTTTTTGTATGAGTTTAAACTAAAAAAATGTAATTTTATTGGTATTCCTTTATTTAAAAAGATATAATTCTCGGTATTGGTGATAGATTTTATTATTATTATTTTTTTTATATATAAAAAAAAAAACATCAAATCAAATTTGATTTGACCGAATCAAATTTGACATCAAATTGTTTTAGTTTAATGGTTTAACTACAAACATCCTGCCTTCAGCTACATGACAAAACTTTTTTTATGTAACTACATTTAAACAGATTTTACTATTTTTCTTCATTCATTCATTTTCTTTTCGGCTTAATCCCTTTATTAATCTGGGGTCGCCACAGCAGAATGAACCGCCAACTTATCCAGCATGTTTTATGCAGCAGATGCCCTTCCAGCTGCAACCCATCACTGGGAAACACCCATACACTCTCATTCACACACATACAGTACGGACAATTTAGTTTACCCAGTTCACCTATAGTGCATGTCTTTGGACTTGTGGGTGAAACCGGAGCACCCGGAGAAAACCCACGCCAACAGGGGAGAACATGCAAACTCCACACAGAAATGCCAACTGACCCAGCCGAGGCTCGAACCAGCAACCTTCTTGCTGTGAGGCGACAGCGCTACCCACTGCGCCACCACGCCGCCACTATTTTTCTTATGGCTAATAATGATTTATGTTCAATACTAAAACAAAATAAAATAATTTCAATACTAAAATTTAACAACCATTTTGTCTATCAATTAATCAATGAATAAGCATTTATAAATGTAAAAAATGTAAATACATTATCAAATTAATTGCATTATTTTAAATAATAATATATATATAAAAAACTGAACAATAGCAATGAATCGCTAACACTAACAAATTCAAATTTCTAGGAGAGTAACCGATACAAATAGTGCTATCCTAGATCACACACACTTACCAGCATGTCTTCCTTAATTACTCCATTTACTCGATTACTCCTTGCGCATATAACAAACCTTCTGTCAAACCAATTCAGCGGCACCTGAACGCATAACATTTATCTAGACACAGGACTCACAGGTCAGACTGACTGAATGTTTACTAAAGGAGCTGCTTTTAAATACCACAGCAGAACTTCCTCCACCACCCTGCTGATATACCGACTGAGAAGTGTGTTTGTGTGCGCGTGCGTGCGTGTGTGCGTCAAACCAAAAGATGCAGAGTTTACACACAGGTGGTGAGTATGTGCCTACAATGTGTGAGGAAAGAATAGAGAAAGGGACAACCCATAGAGCACACAGAGATATGCGTCTAATTAGAAAACTGGATCTCAAACACTCCCCCTGTTTGCCATTGGCCATCAAACAGACTAATCAAACATCTCAGGGCAGGCTATATCTGTATTCAACTGAAATTAAGGTCAAAATATTGTATGTTTTTAAATATATCACATAGTGTGTAATACTACTGTTTGTGAATGTAAAAGGTCTGAAAGGTTTTATTGTGTTACTGTCCTCCGAAATAAAGAAGTGATTCTGAACTGCCTGAAACAAGTCGTCAGTAATTACAGTCAACCTGCAGACTCCTATGTAGGTTTGTTACATACTTGCATTATTGACGCCTGTTGTCTTTACTAACTGCAAATGAGCATGTCTGCTCTTGACCTAAGATACTGCAGCAACAAAAAGCATTTTGTTAGTGTTTTTGACGTCACGAATACACCATTTTCTTGGCTGTGAAAGCACATCTACTTTTAAAGAAGTTCCCAATAGTTCGCAGTAGGAATGTGCGATTTATCAATAACAATACTTATTCTTTCCCTCTATAAAAAACATTGCGTGTTCAATAAATGTTCAATATAATGTTTATCCTTTAAAGCTGCTTGTTTGTGCCATACAGACTTTATCTGTTTGCGCAAATTGCGGCCAACAACCATGCAGCATAAGTTTAGGTTTCTTTATATGCGTGTTAGTCTTGAATTGATTATGTGACCAGCTCCAAATAGAAGTACTTCAATTTTGTGATTAACCACAGATTATCACAGAAACCAAGATTTAGTGTGTTGTGAGAACAATGCCACTTTTGGATAGAGACTTGCACTTGAATTGGTTCAATAAAACTGACACATTCATTATTGTTTGTATCACTGAGTATTAAAGTGCTGAGAAAGCCTTTGGAGCTCAAATATTATAGCTTCAAATATTGTAATGGAAATTTGTTTCCAACACATGCTGTAAGTGGTCGACCAATCACACAGGCCACGTCCAAACAGCAACGATTGTGTTTTTTTAATTTCCTTTACAGATTGTAAGGGTTTTGAGTCATACAATTTCAAGAAATGTCTGTATCCGGATGGAAAACAGGGTTAAAATGGTAAACAAACACAGCCGCAGAATATAGTCAAATCACAGAAGAATGCAGTGAGCATGTGCATGAAGTCTTTCTTACTTTCTTGGAAGTCTTTCATACAGACAAACTATTAAACACCAACACATGCTGGTGTTTAATAGTGTGTATAAATGTAGCAGCACAAACATAGCTCTGTAATCTGCCATTGTTGTTGTTATATGTGGGGTTCTTCCTCATCTTCTGGTCACATTGTACTGTGATGTCATAATTTCCAAAATGTGGCATTTTTGCCTATTTACACAGCTACACAAATGGTCGGCATTTTGAGATTTTCCACCCTGTTAGCTATTATCCAAAATATTAGTTTCAGGGCACCAACTTTTTATATTAAAAAGTCCACGTGAAACAAAATTTGCTGCAACATTTATTTCAGTATGTTGATGTATTTCCAACAGAGTTGGAATATTTAGTAGGCAGAGCTTTCTTTTTGGACCTAATTCCCTCATAGAAAATGAATGGTAAAGTGGTTAAGAATATTGTTGCTGAATCAACAGAGAAGGACCGCCACTCCAAAAGAGAAAGCAAATGATCAGATGATTGAAGATTACCAAAACAAACACTTTTTTCAGTTGATTAACTTGCACAGATTAATTGTTCACCTAAAGAATAACAATAACGTGTGCTAGCAAAATAAACATTGTAATTTTTGATTTCACACAGACTTTGTTTTCCATTGCTTAGGATGGGGCCTGAGTAATCTGACCAATCAGAGCAGAGTAGACTCTCAGAAAGGAGAGGTTTAATGAAACCAAATCATTGAACAATCCATTTCAAACACTGTGATAAAAAAGCTAATGTAATTTATGAAAAAATAAAAGTGAATTTCGACCATAGATGGATGTAAATCTCTTCCAGGAGACCTTCAAAACAAAATTAGGGACCTTGAACATATCATACGGGGGCCTTTTTTTACCTGTGAAACCTTTTACAAAAACAATTACTCATCAAAAAAAGTCAGAGCAGTATTACTCACCCAGACCCTGGTGAATCCCTGCACGGTCTCTTCGCTTGCGTCGGCTGTACTGCTCGAGGCATGGCAGACCCCCGACACGAGCAAAACACAGCTTCTTATTGATGAAGAGGAAGAGTATGGCCAACAAGACGACAAAGATGCCCACAGCCGACAGGAAGCCCACTGCCTCAGGAGTGACTGGTGAGAGAGCAGACACACAGATACACTGATCAGAAAAACAGAATTGGTATATCAGTTAATTAGTGATGCACCAAACATTGATCTTTCATGGTGGATTCTGAATGCCAATTATCAGATTCTGATACTGATTTCCGATTATATTTTTAAAGATAGAAACATGGAAAATGTCAAATATGATAACAAAGTATTTATGTGCTTTAACATGTGCAGTGATATCTATGCAGTGATTAAAAATGAGAGAAAACCACTGTACTGTAGTCGCAGTCCACACAAATATACTATAAACATCAGCATGGGCAGGCTTATATTAGATGGTATACTTTTAAAGAGCCCCTATTATGCAATAAAAAGGGTCATATTGTGGTTTTGGGGGTCTCCAACAACAGGCTGATATTTATGCAAGGTCAAAAAACACTTTCATTATCTTATAATATGCATTTATTTTTACCTAATTATCCCAGCGACTCCCATATGATTCGTTCAGCGATTGATTTGTTCCCAAACCCCTCCTTAGATGCTAATCTGCGCTGATTGGACCGATGACAGTCTGTTGCGATTGGTCCAGCGTTCAGCATGAGACAGAGAGTAATGCCCACCACGGCTTCAACAATATTGAAGTAGTCAGAGTGCAGAGTGTATGTGTGAGCATACCTGCCAACACTACCGTTTTTCCCGGAAGTCTCCCGTATTTCAGACCCATCTCCCGCCACCCTCCCGTTTGTTATTTCTCCCGGAAAACTCCCATAATTTCAACTCCCACCCCCCGCCCCCCCACGTACCAAAGGTACCGATTTTCAGGGACAAATGTTAGCAGGTATGTGTGTGAGCCCAATGCAGGAGTGCATTAAAGCAATGCAGTTAAACACCAGCATATGCTCTATTCTTAACCATAAGTAAACACAGTGACACGCATTCAGTATTACTCCACACAGTGGCAAAAAGCTGAACTATTTTGAAACTTGACCGCCGCACGTGTGTAGGAAAAGCTGATGGTGGCCATAGCAACGACAAACGGCAGTGGAATCCGTAAACAAAGCGGCAGGTGTCGCATTTTCAACGTGGCTTAGGACGCGATATGAGAATATAAAGAGTTAACCAGATACAGTACAAGCGGTTACAAGTAACAAAACACAATTAAATACATAATTTGCAAGCTAGAGAAAACAAGGAGGAAACCATTTTAATCGCACTTACACTTGTGAAATGGAGGAAGAAACTGGTCCATGAACTGTGTACTGTAAAGTTCCTGTCAAGCTCTGCAAAGTCCCATACATCAATAGTCTATTCTGATCCTTCCTTTAACAAACGGCCAAGGCCTGGGCTATAATGCTGAGGTGTTTTTGCAAAAATTAACCTCAACCACTGACTCTTCACAGTTTCATCTTGGGGTAGGGAAAATAACACTAATTTCCCCTCACACTTCCAATAATATCCAGCTGAGCACAGCGTCTTCGCGACATGATTTCCGCAGTCAAACAGTATACACAGAAATTGAATAATGAAATGTAAAATAACACTTTATAGCAGGGCTATTCAATTGGCGGCCCACGGGCTGAACTTGGCCCCCGAGTCAATTTGTTCCGGCCCTCCAAATAGTGTGACCAAGACATCAAAAATAAATTTAGTTCAGTCGAAAAACGGCCGCTATAGTTATGAAGTGACGTGCGTCTGTTCAATACAGCACGAGCTGCAGTTGAGAGCTGCACAGAGCGTCACCTGACATTAAGGGAGAGGCGCGAGCAGCCGAAAACATTTGGATACTTAATCGTAAACGCCGCGTTTCTGTTGCATGGAATGAAACTGCTGCAACTACACAAAGTTATGCCACCTGTGCACTAGTTTAAAGTTCCGAACTCATACATCAAGTCTAATACGCACGCACACTGGATTACCTATAGCAGCGGGCCATTCACATATCGCATCTTTTCCGCGCGCAAGTTCGTTATTTCCAGTGTAAGTGTAGCAGACCCAGTCCGATTGATGGCCGAAACTTTACTGATGTTTCTAGAAGCTTTATTATCGTTCTTTTCTTTTGAAATCACCGTAACAGCTGAGCAAACCAATACAAAAATATATATCAACATTCTTAGACATTTTCACAAAACACATATTTTTAACTAACAGTATACAATTACACGAACCGTATGCCTTTTCGTGGGGTTACTGAATAAACTTATAAACCGTCCTTTTTAGTACAAGCTCTGTTAAGCTGTCATGAAATGTCCGCTATCCATACTATTCTCTCATCATTTCTTGTTAACCGTGAAAAACAGATTTCCTTTCAAAATAAAAGTCCCCCATAAACAATAGAAGTAAAGTGATCCTTAAACATATAGAGAAATGTAAGATAACTCTTATTAAAGTCTGTTACACTCCCACCAAATTATCAATGTTTCTCAAACATGACTAATTTCCAATTATAACCCCCTTTTGAGTGTATAAAGTGCAAAAAAGTCCCTTTGAAAATGCATTCACTCTGCTTCCAACAACAAGACCAACTTCTGAGCTGGCCTATCTACTATTGAGATTTTATGCATTTGTTCTCCTTTCTTGTTTAAACTTTTGTCACCAAGTGCTACTTTGGCCTTTCTTACAAGTCCATCCGGGCTCAGAACAGTCTCTATAATCCTTCCCAGTCTCCATTCACTCCTAGGCAATGTTTCTTCGATATCCATGACCACGTCACCAATTTGAAAGTTCCTTTTTGGAGCATGCCAGCGTTGCCTTGCAACGATATTGTGTAGATACTCTTTTTTCCATCTGCTCCAAAACTGTTCAGCAAGGTACTGCACAAGTCTCCATCTCTTTTTTGTATACATATCCTCTCTTATGAACTTTCCTGGTGGAGGTAATGCTGTGGTGGGCTTTATGGTTATCAGATGATTGGGTGTGAGCGGTTCTAAGCTCTTGTCAATTGTAAGAGGGCGACTATTAACTACTGCCATGGCTTCGTAAAATAAGGTGCGCAATGAGGCATCATTAAGCCTGCCTGCTGAAAGGGCTATGGTAGCACTAAGAACGCTCCGTACGGTTTTGATTTGACGCTCCCATACACCCTCTGCATGGAATGAGGAGCATTTAAAACAAAGTCACACTGTTTGTTTGCAAGAAAAGTAGTGAGGCGTTCTGGATCAAGTTCTTGCAATGCGAGTTCGTTCTTCGCGCCTATGAAATTGGTACCTTGGTCACATTTTATTTGCCTTACTTTGCCTCGAATTGCAATAAAGCACCTCAGACTGTTAATAAAGGCATTCGTCTACATATCTTCTAACATTTCAATACGAATCGCTCTTGAACACAAGCATGTTAGAAGCAGACCGTACCTCTTGTGATGTTTTCTCCCTTCTTTAGTCATGAACGGACCAAAGCAGTCCATGCCACAATACATAAAAGGTGGAGAAGGATCTACACGTTCTGAGGGGAGATCACTCATCCTCTGGCCTTCAGCAGATCTTCTCCTCCTTCTGCAAGTCACACAGTTGAGAATGTAAGATGTGACCACTCTGTTTATACCAGATATCCAACAGCCGCATGATCTGATATTATTGACTGTGAAACCCTTGCCTTGATGCTTTACACTTTCATGGCAGTGTGCAATTATCAGCTTTGTAGCATGATGTTCTTTTGGAAGGATCGATGCTTGAATGAGTGAGTATATGATGAGTGACCTAATCTGCCTCCCACCTTGATTATACTATCCTTGTCTATAAAGGCATCCAGATGATGAAGTTTACTGTGACCTGAAAGTCCTTTTCCTTGATTCAACACTTCAATCTCTTTCTGATACACTTGCCTTTGTACTCCTTTTAGAATCAAGCATTTAGCATCCTCTTGTTCACTTACAGATGCTGGTGAATTGGTTTTATCTTTCTTAATCCATCTCAGAAGGCATGCAACGGCTTTGATAGTATTAGACCAAAATGAGAACTTGGACAATCGGTCTACAAGATGTTTACTTTCCATGGTCTTTGTGTGTAATGTCTGAATTTTCTTTACTTCTGGATCTCCTACTGGTAGGTCCGGCACAACATTTGAGGTCGTTATTTCCTTTTCCCACAAAAATTAGGGACCAGAGAACCAACTGGATGAGAGCAGCTCATTTATTGTTCTCCCTCTTGAAGCATTGTCTGCTGGGTTTTCATCAGTTGGGACATATAGCCATTGTTTGGGTGTTGTACTTTGACATATTTTTTGGACTATATTGGCTACAAATGTGTGGAAATGACTATTAAACGTTATTAATGTAACCCAAAACTACCTTTGAGTCAGTCCAAAAGAATTCATCGATATCAATGAGGTTAAGCTCTTCTCTGAGTATATTGCTCATCCTGACTGATACTACAGCTGCAGTCAACTTTATTTGATTGATGTTCATCAAATAAAAAATAAAGGTAATCAAAAGATAAAACTCGGATTATTGAACATTAGATCACTGTCCTCTAAAACTCTTTTTGTTAATGATTTGATAACTGATCAAAAGCTAGATGCACTTTGTCTAACAGAAACGTGGCTAAAAGCAGATGATTACATGACCCTAGATGAGTCTTCACCTGAAGGATATTATTATAAACACGAGCCGCGTCTTAAAGGCAAAGGTGGAGGCGTTGGCATTATATATAGCAATATTTTTAGTGTTACCCAGCGATCTGACTTTAAATATAATTCATTTGAAGTAATAGTGTTGTATATCTCAGTGTGCAATTTAAACAATACATTTAAATCAAAATTTATATTGGCAACTGTATATAGACCTCCAGGGCACCATACCGACTTCACAAAAGAATTTGCTGATTTCTTATCCGAAATAGTTCTGGCCACAGATAAAATTTTAATTGTTGGTGATTTTAATATTCATATAGATAATGAAAAAGATGCTTTAAGTCTGGCCTTCTTAGACATACTAGCCTCTGTTGGAGTGAAACAGCATGTCTCAGGGCCTACTCATCGGCATAATCATACCTTAGACCTAATATTATCACATGGTATCGATATTGATAATGTTGAAGTTGTGCAGCAGAGTGATGGCATTTCAGATCACTGTTTAATCTCTTGTTTATTGTGCATTGATAGGTCTACAAAACCAGCTTCTATTTATAAATATGGTAGAACGATCACCGCTAGCACTAAAGACCACTTTGTCAGTAACCTACCTGATCTTTCTAATTTCCATAGCATTCCAGGCAGCCTAGAAGAGCTTGACACTGCAACTGAAACTATTGAATCCGTCCTTTCTAGCACGTTAGACATAGTTGCTCCGTTACACTTAAAAAAGATTAGGGAAAAAAAGCTGACGCCATGGCACAATGAGCCTTAAAGAAAGCAGCCCGGAAAATGGAACGTAGATGGAAGAAATCAAAATTAGAGGTTTTTCGTCTGGCCTGGAAAGAAAGTATACTTAACTTTAGAAAAGCTTTAAAGTCTGCCATATCTGCTTATTTTTCATCTTTAATAGATGAAAATAAACACAACCCTAGGGTCCTGTTTAACACAGTAGCCAATCTAACTAAAAACAAAGCATCAACATGCATTTCTCAACACAGCAGTAATGACTTTATGATTTTTTTCACAAGCAAGATTGATCTGCCTCCTACAGCTTCGTTACAATTAGAGCACTGTAGACCGTTAATAGACACACTTCAAACTTTTTCAGCAGTAGGTGAGGAAGAACTGTATAAACTGATAAATTCGTCTAAATCAACAACGTCTATGCTAGATCCTATACCGACCAAATTATTAAAACAGTTGTTTTCAGACGTTTCTGAACCTGTTCTTAATGTTTTGAATTCATCCCTACTTTTAGGATATGTTCCTAAAACTTTTAAACTAGCTGTCATTAAGCCTCTTATTAAAAAACCACAGCTTGATCCCAAAGAACTAGTAAATTATAGACCCATCTCAAACCTGCCTTTTCTATCAAAGATACTAGAAAAAGTCGTATCTGCTCAACTATGTTCCTTCCTGCATAGAAACAATATTTATGAAAAATTTCAATCTGGATTTAGAGCATTGCATAGCACAGAAACAGCACTCCTAAGAGTTACAAATGACCTCCTTCTGTCGTCCGATCGTGGTTGTATTTCTCTCTTAGTGTTATTGGACCTCAGTGCTGCATTTGATACAATCGATCATAATATTCTCCTTCATAGGCTTGAAAATTATGTTGGTATCGCATGAACTGCATTGGCCTGGTTCAGGTCTTATCTATCTGAACGTTATCAATTTGTATCAGTCAATGAAGAAGCATCATATAGATCAAAAGTACAATGTGGGGTACCACAAGGCTCAGTCCTTGGTCCCTTACTTTTCACACTATATATGCTACCGCTAGGCGATATCATCAAAAAGCATGGAGTTAGCTTCCACTGTTATGCTGATGATACACAACTTTATATCTCCTCTCAACCTGATAATATGTATGAATTTACTAAATTAACAGACTGTATAGCTGATATAAAAAACTGGATGACTAATAACTTTTTATTACTAAATTCAGATAAAACTGAGGTCTTGCTTATTGGACCCAAAAACCTCACACGAAAAAACCTAGAACACTGTCTAACCCTTGATGGATTCTTAGTTCAGTCCTCATCTTCAGTCAAAAATTTAGGGGTGATTTTTGATAGCAACCTGTCGTTTGAAGGCCAGATTTCAAGCATCTGTAAAACTGCATTTTTTCATCTTAAAAATGTTGCCAAACTTCGACATATGCTATCAGTGTCTGATGCGGAAAAGCTTATTCATGCTTTCATGACCTCTCGGTTAGACTATTGTAATGTGTTATTAGGTGGTTGCCCTATTGGTCTAATTAACAGACTACAGCTAGTTCAAAATGCAGCTGCTAGAGTGCTTTCTAGAACAAAGAAATATGATCATATTACTCCAGTTCTTTCATCATTGCATTGGCTCCCTATTAAATATCGTATAAATTTTACAATTTTATTGACTACCTACAAAGCCCTGAACGGCTTAGCTCCCCAGTATTTGAGGGAGCTCCTGGTGTATTATAGCCCCTCACGTCCACTACGCTCAATTAATTCTGGACAATTGATTATTCCCAGAATATCAAAATCCTCTGTAGGTGGTAGATCTTTCTCATATCTTGCACCTAAACTCTGGAACAGCCTTCCCAGCACAGTTCGGGAAGCAGACACACTCTGTCAGTTTAAAACTAGATTAAAGACACATCTCTTTGCATTAGCATACACATAAAACACCAATGCTTTTGAAACACAAATCCTTAAAAGGATTGTTAGTCTGCATTATTTAGGGCAACCGGAGCCGGGAACACTTCCCAAAAGACATTATAATTTGAACGGCATCTGCGCTTATGTTATGTTAGGAGTGGAGAGCATGAGTCTGATTCCTGTAGGACCCCAGTGACAGATGAGTCGTCGCATTATCCTGAAGGGCCAGCCTGTACACCAGCCGGGGACCTCTCCCATCTGCAGCTTCTCCAAGATGGACGTCCAGCGTTCTCCAGCCTCCGGCGCCTAGACTGCAGCTCTGCACAAGACGTTTGGCCATTGGAGAAATGGTCGTGCCCAACTGAGCCTGGTTTCTCTCGAGGTTTTTTTTCCTTCACTTTCGCAAATTGGTGAAGTTCGTTCCTCGCCGCTGTCGCCACTGGCTTGCATGGTTCGGGACCTGTAGAGCTGCACAACGATGGATTTGTTCTTCAGTGTTTGGACTTTAAGCAGTGAAAATTAAACCACACTGAACTGAACTAAACTGAACTTAAACTCTGAAAACTGGACTGACACTGTTTCAATTCACTGCACTCTTCTATGTGAAGCTGCTTTGACACAATCTACATTGTAAAAGCGCTATAGAAATAAAGATGAATTGAATTGAACTCTAACCTCGGTATCGTGATAATCTTTAAAGGAGAAACCCGGGCTTTGCCAATGAGAAAAGAGCAATGAATTTCATTATCCTCATTTATCATCCTCAGATAAGAACATTGACCGTAACCACAGGTACTCGCATCTGAGAAATGATGCATTTCTGTTTTCACAACCTTTCCGAAATCATCCGGTACATAACATCGTGGTATGTTCACATTTTCTAGATTGACAAAGTCATTCTGCCATCTCTCCCACCATGGATTGAGTGCAGGGGAAAGTGTATCATCCCAGCCAGTTCCTTGGCGACACATTTCCTGTAGGATTCTCTTGCCATAGAGAACATATGGAGCTACAAATCCCAAAGGATCAAATATGGAGGCAACAGTGGATAATATGCCACGACGTGTTGTTAAAGGTTGTCCCTTTACTAGAACATGGAATATGAAACTATCACTCTGTATGTTCCAGTGAATTCCCAAAGCTCTTTCGAGTGGCATATCATTGAAGGTGAGATCATTTCGTTTCAAAGTTTACAGCACGTTCTGATGCTGGTATGTTTTGCAAAACCGTGTTGTCATTTGATACGAACTTGTGAAGTCGAAGACCACCCTTTGCACACAGCTCCCGTGCTTCTTTTGTCAACTGTATGGCCTTTTCTACTGTTTCTGTACTTGTAACTCCATCATCAACATAAAAATCTCTCGTGATGAACTGAGCACCTAATGCGTGTGATTGACTGTACTCATTGGCTAAATATCTTAGCCCATAGTTTGCGCAACCGGGCAAAGAGACTGCAACGAATAGATGCACTTTCATTCGGTAATCTTGAAGAACTGAATTTATGTCTCCATCTTTCCACCATAAAAAGCGCAGATAACTGGTGGAACATTTTCTCAATGTCACATATCACTGCTATAGGATGTCTTCTAAACCTTACAAGGACTCCCGTGAGAAGTTCTCTGTTGTCAGGCAAGGATGGTCGTTGTTTAAATGGAAGAGGCATTTCATAATGACCTTGAGAATTTTTCTTTATTCCTACTTTAAGTTTGTCTAGAAACATGATGTCCTCTTGAGAGACTGTCTTGTCATCTACTGTGACGTCCTTAAAGTCCGACTCAAGTATACGGGCTGCATCCCCAGGTGTCATAGCTGGTATCTCCTTTGTAGATATTCTTTGACAAAAACTGAACCCTGTTGATTCATTGATACTTGGTGTGGAGCAGCCCCCAATGCTCTACCCTAAGTCTGTTAAAATGGCATATGGTTCCTCATTCTTACCTAGTATGACTTGCCTTGGTGCTAGCACTCTAGGGCAGTTGGAGCCAAGTAGTAAGCCTACTTCACAATTGAGTAGAGGTGCCATTTCGTCTGCAATTCCTTTCAAGTGACTCCAGTTCATTGCAGTTTTCTGTGTTGGTATGTGATCATAATTAGCAGGAATACACTCTTTTGTGTATACAGGAGGAAGACTGAGGATATATACAGAGGAACTGTACCCTCTCACTTGAAGATCAGATACACGATTGCTTCTAATAATCACATTGTCTCCCATCATGGTAGTTAGTTTGAGTTTCACTGGGTGACTCTCTACTTGCTGTGTATTACTAATGTCTTCATCAATGAATGTAGTGTCACTCTGTGTATCTAGCAAAGCATACACAAGCTGTTCGTTGTATGGATTTTTAACTGACGACACCCATACGGGTACGATCATCGATGTAATGACTGACCTTAAGTGACATGGCATTAGTAGTTTCACTTTCAA
Source organism: Danio jaintianensis (assembly GCA_903798115.1). NCBI lineage: Eukaryota > Metazoa > Chordata > Actinopteri > Cypriniformes > Danionidae > Danio > Danio jaintianensis. The sequence goes on along the minus strand of CAIGQV010003909.1, from coordinate 10,815,073 downwards.
TTGCATGCACACTGCTTACCATGGGCAATGGTCGTTCTCTGATTCCGTCCTTGTCATAACTGTAATCATGAAGACATGTGGGATGTCGCAATTTGCATACATCACATGTGTGTCGACGACAACAGTCCTTACCAAGATGGCCTGGTTTTAAACACCCGTAACAGAGTTTGTTATCCTTCACATAGGCTCTTCTGTCTTTCAGAGACTTCTACATGAATTTCAGACACTTATAAAGTTGATGATTGTCATCCTGACACAACATACACTGTGTTTTAGTCACTGTAAACTGTCCTTTGACTGTTGATTGTCTGTCATTGTTTACACTTGTTTGAGTCTTAAAGACAATTGCTTTGCTTCTTTTGGTTTCCTTTGACATTCTTCTCTCATGAGGTGACTCACATAAATGAAGAGATGTAAAGAAGTGATGGGATTACACATAATTTCTGCCTCTGTTGCCATGAAATTGACAAAGTCATGTAAACTTGGAAACTCCTTGCCATCCATAAGGGTTGTTGTGACCTGACGGTTCCATCTGGAAGCTACCCAGTCAGGTAGTTTTAGTACCAGCTTCTGGTTTTCTTCACAGTCGTTTAATATTTCCAGACCTTTTACATGGGGTATGGTTTGCAAACAGGCATTTAAGAAGTCTGAAAATGTTCTCAAACCTTCTGCATCTTTGGACTGTATTTTAGGCCGCTTAGACAGCTTTTCTCTAAACGCTCTTTGTATAACAAAGGGCTGGCCGTATCTTTTATTAAGCTTGTCCCAAGCGTCTTTATAGGCTTCTTCATCATTTCGATAAAAGGTGCCCTCAAGATACCTGTACGTTGGGCCACTCACATACTTTTTCAAATAATAGAGCTTGTCAGCTGCTGAAATGCCCTTTTTACCTATTAATGACATGAATGATGCTTTCCAGTCTACAAACTGTATTGGGTCTCCGTTGAACTCCGCTCAGGTACGGGTAACCTGTTTATGGCTATGCTGTCCTGAACTGCTTGAGCAAGGTGAGACACTTCACTGAGCAATGCTGACTGAAGAACATAAGATTCCTGATGCTGCATTTCATTTCTCGGACCATGATATTTATTCTTTATTGACTGACTTCTTGTTTCCTCTTTTATTTCTTCATCATAGGATTTTACTCTGGCTCGAGCAACCTCTATATCGTTTTCTACTTGCAACCGTTCTAGTTCAAACCTTTGAGTTTCTAACTCTTTTTTGAATTGCTCTTCTATAGTTCTTAATTTTTCCTTTTGTTGCCTCTCTGTTTGCATCATCTTGTATTCAGCCTCCTTTGCAGCCAGCTCTGCTGCAGCGTCTGCTCGTTTTCTTGCTGTACAAGAAGATCCAGAATGGCTGTTGACACTCGTTGGTGAAGCACTGGAACCATATATAGAGTGAGCGTAACTGTGTGCTTAAAGTTCACTTAAACGGCCCCTTTCTCTTTCTTCATCAAACTCACCATCTACATTTGCTATTCTTCCAAACACAATTCTGACAATGTCATTGGTCACAGCTTCACATGCATCGATTTTACGTCTTAGGTCAGCAGCAGGTGTAACATATTCCCTTAAGAGAATCAGCAATTTCTGCAAGCTACTTGTCAGATATGTCTGTTTTTAAATCCTGCCTTGCTTTACGAGCATCTAACTTCCAGAATGATTCACAGTTCTTTTTGTTTGGCTTCATTTGTTTTTAACAGGGTTGACATTGTCAACAAAACCATGTTAATACCAAAAGAGTGTACGATGAACACCTTTAAGAAATTCAACTTCAGACTTTTTTTAACATGCATTTCAAATCATTATGCATGAGGTGTTTAACAAAATCTTCTTTTTTCACCCTCAAATCCATATTCTCCATCTCAAATAAAGCAAAAGCTTTGGTGCTTCTACAACGTGTTAAAGTCTTTTTCACCACTGTCAGAGTGTTATACTACTGATGCAAACATGTTTGGAAAAACTAAAATGGTAAATACTGTTTTAAAGCCTTTAGGAAAAATTTGAACAGAAGTAAAAACAGAAGTTTTTTTGGAAATCCTCTCTTCTGAACTGTAATGGTAGGTTGGTTTGCGAAACACCGTGTTTGGTGAATGGTATTGCAGTCAAACAAGCAGTGCGTGTTCAAAGACATTTCTACAAATTATAGTACACCTAGATAAGATTCTTTAAATCTAAGAGTTCCATATTCTTTTTTTATTTTTAGTTTGTCTTTTTGGCCCATCTACTCAACAGTTACAAGACATAGCATGAAAAGTAGTCAACATGAAAAGTAAGTCTCACTGTTTCTGATGCATAACATAAACTATTACATTTAAACCATGTCTATATTACACTTACAGCTACACATTCATGTCTTAGTCAAAGAATGTCATAGATTTATTTTTCAATAGTACAAAAGTGGTCAATTAATTGAAAAAGCGCATATTTCCATCCAGACCCAGCACATTAAAACATAATATTGCCATTGTTCTGACCTACATGTCTGATCCAGGAAAATGGTGCAGGTATAACAGTTTGCTGTAGTGCTTTTTTTTACTGGAATAAAATAAAAATCATGTAGTTGATCATGTTAAAGCATGTAGTTAACAAAACAATAACATGTTGTAACATATCTACATTTTTCTACATTTTATTTAGCATAAATATTGGTTTTACCCAGTCGTCATGCAATAATGTGTTTTAAAGAAGTGTGATATTTTTTTGTTTGGTTGTTTTTGATATAATTTTGGGCATATATTTCTTTTGTTTGACATTTCACCATGTCTAAAGGACATTTGACTACGTCTAAAGGAGGTTTTAGTAATAAATTAGAAAAGTATATTAGAAGTCTCTTAGACGGTCTATGCCATATGCTATAGTTTATATGCCAAACATTATTGGTTACTGTTTATCGCTGTGAGTGCACACCATTGCGGATGCATGTATAAAGCATTTCATTGTCGCAGGCTTGATCCTTAGCTCTTCTTTTGCACAGCAATCTTTTAATATTTCTGTAATTTTGGTCACACTGTTCTGACACTGCTTACCTGGTTTACTTTTTTAACTTTGTCAGGAAATATCTCAAACATGAGTCAGTATTCCTTTAAATGTACTCATTTTAACGATGTATTCAATTAGATATTTTAGGTAATGCGTGTCAAAACATAATGCAGCAAATGGATCTTTGAAATATTTTGTACCGTTTAGACAATGTCATATGTGATGGTATCAGCAGTTTAATAGGTAAAATGATTTTTTTATGTTTTATTTATTTATTCATTTTATTTTTTAAAGCACAATTACCTATAAAACTGTTGATACCATCAACGCTTGCCCGATTACTCCCCCAACCTGAAACTCCCTCCTCACACTCACAGACTGGAAGGAGCTGGAATGCCAGGAGAGGGCCACCGTCGTAAAAATTACAAAACTAACTATAAATCCAGCCAAAATCGGGCTGACACACGGTTCAACTGTCAACCTGGGACAAACCGTCATAAATCCTACCCTAAAGCAGACACCCTAAGCCTGTGACTGGGGTAAAACAACCTGTCATTGGTCACCAGTCTTACATTCATTAAACGCATTGGACAAACCATACCGTCCATCAACGCCAACATGCTCATAAATTATAGACATACATTCTAGACATAAAGCAATAAATCATTTTTGACACAGTGTGTATTATACAACTACTTACTACTTTTTCTTCTTTTTCTACCTCTACTACTTCTTCTTAAAATATTATTTGGAATGTTGTTAAAGATCCTCATTTTATTGTATTTTGCTGTGCCCTCAATTTCCTGTTTCACTTTCATTTTCTTATAATAAATGTTATATTTAAAAGAAATGGTTACTCACATGCTTGATATTTCTGCAATTCCTATAAGAATATGTTTGAAAATTGTGTTTATTCAAGGAGTCGGAAGAATGATAAGCCTTAAAAACTGTCACAATGCTTTTTATGACAAAATGAAAACTATTGAAAGTAAGATCATTTTTTTATTAGTGATTTCAGTAGCTGGGCCTTTGATTAGGTTTTGCTTAAATCTTATTTGATTAGGAAAAATTTGAACAGAAGTAAGTAGTAAAAAATATTTTGCTTAAAGTATTTGATTAGGTTTTGCAGATCATAATTCTATATTATTTCAGTACTGAAGAGTAAATTCAAATTTTAATTAGTCATGCTGCTCACAGTTTTTATGTTTTCCAATGCATTTGTTGATAGTATACTACAGCCCTGATGTCTGCCTTGAGAAAAGCAGCTCTGCAGCACACACACAGAGAAACCATGGCTTCGTATTCAGCACATATTCATCAAAGGTGCTTTGAAGTGAACACTTCAAGTGCAAAATGGACCATTAAGTTGCATAAGAGTGAATATTTCACCAAGTCTGAGAGGCCAGGCTCTCCTGAGTGTGTTTGAGAGTGTTTACATGTGTGTGTTGAATAAAAAGCAGAAGCTTAACACTATTATACTGAACCATCTAATCTGCACCCACACACACACACGCACGCACGCACGCACGCACGCACGCACGCACGCACATGCACATACGCACGTACACACACGCACGCACACACACATGCACGCCAACTGCACAATCACAGTTGTTGCTGAATAGCACAAAACAACCATACAGATGAGTGTGAAAAGACACATATGGTCATAAAAAGAAGCAAAGGAAATAAAAATCGACATATAAAGAAAAAGCAGCATGAACATTCAACACACAGGTGAGTAAATGATGACAGACTTTATTTTTCAAGATCAAGATTCAAGTAACATTAGATATATTACTGATATATGGGCTTATGGTGGTATCAGATTTCCATTTTGCTATAATTGCTGAAGCATGACATCAATTTTCATCATTAATAATTGATTAAACTGCAAAAAAGTTACTTCCACAGGTACAGTAACAAAAAGAACTCTTGTGCATAATTGTTGAGAGTCAACAAAAGTTTAAAACAAATTAAATTGCGAAAGGGTGCAATAGGTAACACTAGCTGCAACAGGGTCTCATAAGAAATTGTTAGTTAATTAACATCAACAGTGAGAAATAGCTACATTTATTACAGAATTTATTGTTCTAATGTTACTAGGAAAAAATACAACCGAACTATAAAATAAAATTGTGCTATTAAAGATTAACGTACAAAATTAACATAACCTGAAGTTAAACAAACGCTTTACTCAAAAAATGATGTTTGCTGTTTATTCAAACTACTTATTTAAAATGAGCTGAAACAACACAGTTCTTGAGGTTTTTGGGGGGACAGCTGAATTGTTTTATGCTCAATCCACTTAAATTTGCAAAAACTAAGTTAACTTAATTCCTTTATGTTGCCCCAACACAAATCGATTGTGTGGAAGCCAGCATTTTTTTTACAATGCTATTAGCTTTTATTGTTAATGTAGTTTAATTAAAAGAATAGTTCAAACAAAAATGAATATTCTGCCATTATTAATCATCCTTCAGTTGTTCCAAACCCGTAAATAGGAAAATATACTGAAGAATTTCAGAGAAAAGCAGCCATTGATTTCCACAGTATTTTTGCTACTATTATTGATGTCAATGGCTGCTGGTTTCCAACATTCTTTAGAATATCTTGTTTTGTGTTCAACAGTAGAAAGAAATTCATAAAAGCCTTGAACCACTTGAGTGTGAGTAAATGGTGAGGACATCTTCTTTTCCAGATGAACTATGCCTTTAAGTAATGTTAACAAATGGAGCCTTATTGTAAAGAATCAAAACATTTTAAATCAATATCTTGGGCATGTCATATTAATGTGACAAAATGTTTAACACGACTCTTCTGTAGTTACATCATGTGCTATGATTGACTGAAAATGGAAAGTTGTTCATTTGGGCCAATATGGCTAGGAACTATATCTCATTCTGGCATAATAATCCAGAAACTTTGCTGCCATACCACGGCTGCAACATGGGTAATAACATCACATAGTGCTGGGGACTATTTTCAGATGTGACATAATATCATTGCGCCTGCTGCAGCCGTGGTGTGGCAGCAAAGGTCCTTGATGTATACTGTAAAAAATGGGTTCCACACAGTTCATTCAAGTTGTCCCAACACAAAGCAATTAAGTTAACCTAACAAATGTCAGTGGATTCAACATAAAACAATTAAGTTGTCCCTAAAAAAAATCTAAAGAATTGTGTTGCTTCAGCTCATTTTAATTAAGTAGTTTGAACAAGCAGCAAAAGTTTTTTTTTGTGTAACTACATGATGTAACTACAGAAAAGTCCACCTTTAAATAAGAAAATTATCGATACTCTTCTTTGAATTTTTTTTATGAGATGCTAATGGTCTAATCTGATTTAATGATCTATGTCAGAGATGCCCAAAGTAGGGCCCGCAGGCCAAAGTTGGCCCATTGTAACCTTTGATTTGGCCCACCATCCCACCTGATAACAGAGGATGGAGAGGGTTGGGGCGAATGCCTTTAAAAGAGATCGTCATTTCTAATTTGACGTAACCTTTTTTTGTTTGTTTGTTTTATTGCTGAGCTACAAAAAAGCAAACTGAAATGAAATTTTTCAATTAAATGTTGTAAATAAATCAGATTTTTTTAAATGTAAATAATGTCACTCGACGGATAGAGGGCTATGCGGAAGACATTGGTGAACAAAAACTAGAGTAACTCCATTCTGTTATAAATGAGATTGTTTTTACTGTAATAAGTTCATAATAAAAAATAAAAAAAAGTTAATATATTAGTTATATATATTAGTTATATTAGTTAATATAAAGCAAAGTTTTCTAGTTATTTTTAAACATTATTAAATAAATTAGCAAATTACCCATGACAACTATATTTACCTTCGGCCCACTAGCCTCAATCAAGTTTGGATTTTGGCCCTTTATAAGAAAAGGTTTGGATTAATTTGAATTAAAATCAGTCTTTTCCAAAAAAGTGTAGTGTTTCTTCAAGTATTCAAGAATTTTAATACTATGACAATGAATCTGAATATTCATTCATTCATTTTCTTTTCGACTTAGTCCCTCTATCAATCTGGGGTCGCCACAGCGGAATGAACAGCCAACTTATCCAGCACATGTTCCACGCAGCGGATGCCCTTCCAGCTGCAACCCATCACTGGGAAACATCCACACACACTCACTCACACACATACACTACGGACAATTTTTATCCTACCCAATTCACCTGTACCGCATGCCTTTGGACTTGTGGGGGAAACTGGAGAACCCGGAGGAAACCCACGCGAACACAGGGAGAACATGCAAACTCCACACAGAAATGCCAACTGGCCCAGCCGAGGCTCGAACCAGCGACCTTTTTGCTGTGAGGCGATAGTGCTACCCACTGCGCCACCGTGACGCCATGAATCTGAATATTATTAGAGTTTTTTTTTAAAAATCAGAAAAAAACTATTAAACTCTAATAATATTCTGATTATTTCTCCATGAAACGGAAGTTAAGATTGTCCTTTTTTCCTCATATCGTGACATAAATCTAATTGAAATGGTCCTAAAATAAAAAATGAAGACTGGTCCATGATTCTGTCCTTTGGGAACCGACTGGATTGTTGGAAGAAGGGTGTTGCTAACAAAATAAAAGATATTGACAAATATATGACGGCAGAGCAGAATCGAGAATCACACTGATAGCCCCACCCTAAAAGCATTCCATGTGACCAGAAGTGAAGAAAAGTCATTTCGAGGGGGCAGGGAAAGGTTATGGTATTTGATAAAAGATTATGAGGGCAAATTTATTTTAAGTGCACACATACATAGTTTATAACAAAGCACTTCTATATACATATAAAAATAAGAAGAGTACATTTTGATTTCATTCCGACTTTAATTGCCTACGATAATATTGTGTGCGTTCATTTTTGTATTATTGAATTACAACATATGTCTAAAATAAAATTGCTACGGAACTACTTAGAGTTTCAGCTCAAAACACTTGGCTGTGCTCTCCTACATGTGCAGGCTGGAACACACTGACCTTGTGAGCACATTCACACACACCCACATGGACCTCTGTACTGCAAGAGCAGGACGGTTTCCTTAGAAACAACTCAAGCATTCTGTGATTTGCGCATGGTTTTGTTCGCATAAACACACACATCGTTTCACGTTGCCATGGATTTTCTGTTCTGAGTGCACAGAGTTCATATCATCGCTAAATATGATTAATATCCAAGCAATGTTAATGTTTATTTAACTGTGAAAAGTGCTATACAAGAGAGAACAATAAACATGGGAAAGATGGAAATATAAAAGAGTTCTCTAAGGAATAACAGAGTATTTTTAAGGGCTTTGAAGATCAAGAAAGTTGTTGTCATGCCTAAAAATAGTTAAACATCTCCATCTGCTGGCCATGTTTGTGAACCACATTCCTATAAATAAAATAAAATAAAATAAAATAAAATAAAATTTAAATGTAAAGATTTGTTTAAATGACTGCTTTCTATGTGAATATATTTCTATGTGAATACATTTTAAAATGTAATTTATGACTCAAATTTGAATTCTCAGCACTCATTACTTCTGTCTTTAGTGTAACACGATCTTTCGGAAATCATTTTAATAAGCTGATTTTGTGACATTTCTGATTATTATCAAACTTTCATTTATTAAGGACACATTAAATTGTTAAATAGGAAGTGAAAGTAAAGACATTTATAATGTTACAAAAGGTTTTATTTCAAATTAGACGCTGCTTTTACGCACTGTCTATTCATTCAAGTACTCTGAAAAGTATATCATTGTTTCAACAACAACACAAAATGTTTTTGTTATTGATAGTATTAAGAACCATTAATGATTGAGTAATAACTGATCATAACGCAGCAGCAAATAAACATATTAGAATGTTTTTTCTCATCGTGTGACACTGAAGACTGGGGAAATTATGTTAAAAAAATCAGCTTGGATCACCGGGATAAACTTAATTTCAATATATTCACATAAAAATAAGATTATAAATCGAAACAATATCCCATAAATTACATTTGCTTTAATCTTTGAATCTTTTTGTTTAATCTTTAATAAACAAATGCGGCTTTGGTGAGCAGAAGAACAACAATATAAATCTATTAAGTTATGTATATAATAATAATAATAATAATAATAATAATAATTCCTTACATTTATATAGCGCTTTTCTGGACACTCAAAGTGCTTTACACATTGGGGGGAATCTCCTTATCCACCACCAGTGTGCAGCATCCACCTGGATGAGTCGACGGCAGCCATATTGCGCCAGACCACACACCACATGCCACACGCCAGCTGATTGGTGGAGAGGAGACAGAGCGATGAAGCCAATTATGATATGGGGATGGTTAGGAGGCCATGATGGATAGAGGCCAAGTGACAAATTTGGCCAGGACATCGGGGTTAAACCCTACTCTTTTTGAAGGACATCCTGGGATTTTTAACGACCACAGAGAGTCGGGACCTCAGTTTAACGTCTCATCTGAAAGATGGCACTCACTGAGCAGTATAGAGTCCCCATCAATATACTGGGGCGTTAGGCCCCACACAGACCGCAGGTTGAGCGCCCCCTGCTGGTTTCACTAACACCACTTCCGGAAACAACATAGCTTTCCCATGTGGTCTCCCATCCAGGTACTGATCGGGCGCAGCCCAGCTTAGTTTCTGCTTAGTGAGAGTTGCAGAGAGCTAGCTGCTGGCTAAAATAAAATAATAATATTCAATAAAAAACAAAAAACAAATAAAGACTAGACTAAAAGATATAATACATGAACTTTACACATTTAATTTCTGATTAGAAAAGGAAGTAAAACTGATTTTTTTTAAACAATCAAGGAAAGCCAACACAGAGAGTTTGCATTAGTTAATTGGTACAGGATGTCGTCTGTCTCCATTTGTTCATTAAGCTTCCTGTCAGACATTTACACCCTTCCTGACAAAGGGTTCACATAATTCAACTAAACATCAAGCAAACATTTCATTTCACAAAAGGCTGTTTACAGTGTTTCTTCAAGAACTTTTTACTAAAAAATTCCGTGGAAGACCAAAAGGTTTCTTTTTTTGGTTCTTCATGACATCTTTATTTACCTCAAAACACAGTTTCATAAACTTTAAAAATGATGTTGTTACTCTACATTAGAAACAAGTAAAAAACTCTTTAATAAATAAAAGTCTTTAATATATATTTTCTGCAACAAAAAAACCCATGTCTATCAATTTGATCAAAAATACATATTATTGCACTTTTTAAATTACTTAAATAATTAGTTAGTTAATTCATTATTTTTGCTGTGTACTCCAACAAATCTATTCCTATTTAACCAATAAACTTAATTAGAAATTTAGCCAGACCAAGTCAATAGTTAGATCAAACAGGACAGCTTTATCACCTAGAATATCAAAATAAGCTAATAAAACATGAATTTTGTCCCCCCTTTTTACAGTTTATGTTTTCTTCATAGTTCATTTATTCAGCAAAGACTCATTAAATTGATCAAAAGTGACAATTGACAAAAAATTTATAACTTCTTACATTACAAAAACTATTCATCAAAGAATCCTCAGAAAAATACTTGAATGGTCATAATAATAGCATCAAATCATCATAATACTAGAATAATAATACTGAAAATTCTGAATAAATTACATTTTAAAAAGTATTAAAACAAAAAATAGTAATTCTATAATAATATTTCACAAATAATAATGTATTGAACTGTATTTGATCAAATAAATTCAGATATCAAATAAAGACTTCTTTCATACCTAAGAACTAGGGCTGCACGATATTGGAAAAATCTAACATTGCGATATTTCTTTATTTTGCTATATATATTGCGATATGAATACAAATTCACCAGATGACTTAATTTCTCTATTTGGAAAGAATTTATAATGTTAGATCGATTGGGATGATTCTGCAGTGGGAGTGCATCTCCATAAAATCTAGTGAACAATCTATAAACTTTTTGGGGTCCCCCGACACATTTTCAATGTGGTCTGTGCTATTTGCAGTGCGCTTCTGTATTTGCATGTGTTGTGAGTATTTTTATGCACATGTTTAGTCAATGATTGATGAATTAATGTTTACTATTTGCATCTCCGCAAAATCTAATAAACAATCTATAAACTTTTTAGGGTCCTCGACACATTTTCGTTGTGGTCTGTGCTTTTTGCAGTGCATTTCTGTATTTGCATGTGAGTATTTTCATGCTTAACAATCTAAAAATACAATCAAGAAAAAGATACAATAGAAATAAAGTGTTTTATCGTTTCCCGAGTCTAACAGTATTCAAGTACAGTATCCTGCGATGTGACTATTGCGAATGATCACATTGCGATATCAATGCTGAAACGATATTAATATATTGTGCAGCCCTACTAAAAACACACACATATCATACATAACAGAAGTTTAATTGCTAATTTCTGAAGGAGAAAACAAATGTCTGAGGACACAAAATGTGGTTTAGGCCACAACAGTTATTCGCCCTTCTTGAAAATAATAATATCTTTAAACGAATTCAAGACTAAATAATAACAGTGAACAACTCACACACAAATAACGCGCTGACAAAACATCCTTTAAAACTCCCACTGAATCACAGATGGGTCAGAGAAGTAGGTCACTATGAAGACTTAAAAAGCTCACTCATTCAGGTCATTGTGTAGCATCATTTCATGCTGGAGCATCTAGACGTGCATTGAGACTGTCTAATGTTCTCACACTACAAACAAACCTTCTAAATATCTCTTACAGAATGTTTTATATTTTACATTTCTTTCTCCTCCTTCAAAACACACACACACACACACACACACCACTACTAGAAATCCTGAAACCCCATGTCTTTTGCTCATAATCACGTTCTCATAAAGAAAGACCAAACACACGTAAATGAGAATGAATCGCTGGATAAATACAGGAGGGGTTGGATAACTTCACACACACCTAAACATACAAAATATACAAGCTGACAACTAACAGATGCCTGTGATTTAAAGAGGAAGAAATATCTTCTTGACTGACAAAATAAAGAAACCATATATTTGCCTTTAAACATAACAGAATTTTAATTGCATATTAAACTTAGGGATTTTAAGCCAAAAAATTAAGAAAAATATAAAAAATATTGATTTTTACCAGTATCCCACCACCCCTTATCCTCCTCCTAATCACTCCGTCTTCAGGTTAGATTCCATTCGGAAGGGCTCATCCCTATGCCCTAATCCCTTCCAAGGGTTTATATTAGATAGTTAAAATAATTGTTGCTGTTCTGGTTTTAAATGTTATTGATTTTATGATTTAGAAATGTGTGTTTTCAACTAACCCTTAAATGTATGCGTGGCGATGTTTAATTTTTAATAAAATAAAAAGTCCTCAAAATAAGGAAACAAATACAGACTAGAAATTACAGTAAGTAATAGACAGAAACAAAAACCCACTTAGATTTTATAATGTTGCAAAAAAAACAGAAGAAAAGGCTTTTATAATTGAGGCTAATAGGTCAATAGTAGACTCTTGTTTGAATGTACATCAGTGCATTGGTATTGTGTTTGTTTAACCAGAAAGTACTGTAAAATTATAATGACATTGGATTTTTAGCTTGGATAAATATGACTTTGTGAAATATTCGCAATGTCTGGCTAAGATCTCCCGTCTTGGTAGATTTATTTATAGATCTCTTGAATGATTTATTAACCAAACTATTTTGAGTACTTTGGTAATGCATTGTCCATTACAGATCTAAAACTAATCTGACTTGGAGGATCAGTAAGTCCAAAAAGAAATCTGTTTTCTAAAGATTTATTTGAACATAGAAAGACAACTTCAATGTGTTACTGATATGTTATTCTTCAACTGGAGATGAAGGACTACATGAGTGGTTACTCTTTCATTCTACGCTGTCATGCTTTCAGGCTTTGCTTGACTGCTTCAGGTCAATATCAGTGATGTACAAACTGTAAAAGCAATCGCACACCAGGTGAGAAGTATTGCATTGTACTGCCACACATCTTTAAAATGCAACAGTTTTTTTTAGTGAATAAATGCGAACTGCCACTTGTGTTGGCAAAAAAACAACATAAAATGTGCTGTATCATCATTGTTGGATTTGTTGTTTCTGACTCTCAGTTTCTGACTTGTAAACTGTAACTCCTAAAATGTAAACATCTTTTTCATCTTGTTTTAAGTTTGAAGGTTTAACAACTAAATTAATGCTTGTTTTGATTATTTCACTTGCTGTATTCTGCGGTAAAACTAAATACTATGGTACTGATACTGTTAACGCTAACTCAGAAAACTGAAGATACCTCCAACAAGTGATGTTTCACTGGATTTTTCGCATTATTGGGCTTACATATGGTCATATGCAAAACCTCAAATATATAGCTCCTTCAAATACAGTTGAAGTCAGAATTATTAAACCCCCTGAATTATTAGCCCCCCTGTTTATTTTTTCCCCAACTTCTGTTTAACGGAGAGAACATTTTTTTCAACACATTTCTAAACATAATAGTTTTAATAACTCATTTCTAATAACTGATTTCCTTTATCTTTGCCATGATGACAGTAAATAATATTTTACTAGATATTTTTCAAGAAACTTAAAGTGACATTTAAAGGCTTAACTAGGTTAATTAGGTTAACTAGGCAGGATAGGGTAATTAGGCAAGTTATTGTATAAGGATGGTTTGTTCTGTAGACTATCGGAAACAAAAATAGCTTAAAGGGGCTAATAGTTTTGACCTTAAAATGGTTTTTAAAAAACTAAGAACTGCTTTTATTCTAGCTGAAATAAAACAAATAAGACTTTCTCCAGAAGAAAAAATATTATCAGACATACTGTGAATTTTTTTTTGGCTCTGTTAAACATTATTTGGGAAATATTTAAAAAAGATAAAAAAAATCAAAGGGGGTTTAATAATTCTGATTGCAACTGTATGCTTAAAGGGATAGTTCACCCCCAAAAAAGAAAATTACCTCATCTTTTACTCTCCCTCGTGTGGTTTTAAATCTTTATGAGTTTCTTTCTTCAGTTGAACACAAAAGAAGATATTTTGGAGAATGCTGGTTGCTGAGACCTATTGACTTCAATTGCAGGAAAAAAAATTCTGTGGAAGTAAATGGGTGCCAGAAACCAGCATAAAAGATGACAACATTTTAGTGTGTGGGTGAACTAACCCTTTAAGCATTTTTGACAACATGTGAAAAAATACTTAGTGAACAAGCTTAGTTAAACCTATATTGAAAACGTTAAACAAAACATGTTTTTCAACAAAACGATTACTATGGACACATAGAACCCTAATATATATTATACAAGTATTTAAAGAGACACGATCAAAATTGTTAAGCCATTATAATGTCAACTATAAAGACCAAAAAACAATATTTTAGCAATAAACATTTTTAAAACTCACTCGTAAAGCAATAAACAATCAGCAGGTGAGGATATAAACAGCAGCACTAGCAAAAACAGGACATTATATAAACATCGCATGAAATTCTCCAGGCGTGTTTTCAATGGTCTGAATGACATGTCAGTTGTTATAATGTCATTTACAGTAAAAGAGATGAACCCTGGGTGATGAGAATGATAATAATGATGCTTGAGAAAAAAAATATCGCACAGCCCTACCGCAAAATCGGCCAATGAGCTACAATAAACAAACAGATACTGTGTATGACAAAATTTGATCAAAAATGAATGTTTACATATCGTTAAAACCATGCGATACTTACTATCTGATGCCATGGTCGCGTTGCACTGAACCCGCGGCGTCAGTCACCCGCCCTATCGATGAATATTGATTGATATCTTCATAAGTATAAACCACAGGGGAATCAAAAAAAGCTTGGTAAAGATAACCGGTTCGTATCACTCCGGCTGCCCCTGACAAACCTGCTAGTGACAACGGAGAAGCCCAGCGGACTGTTTTCACGAGCGAGAACGCACACGGGTCGGGTACGCGGCCATGTGAACGAGAACGCGCTGCGCGCTCTCTATGCTCTGCACCAGTGACCTGCTGTATGTTTTCAAATATATTAATAAATTGATGTTTTTGTTTACATTATTTTTTTTTCTTTTAAACTTTCTACCAGGTAATATTTAAAAAAAATGTTGTTAAATTGTTAACGTAATTAAAAATCATGAAATGACCAAGTAAACAAATATTTGATATTGCACAAGTAGAATTGTGAGCAAAATATCAAGGCCGAGATGAAAAATTTGGCTTATGTTAACTTTTATTTAAAAAATAAAGTTTCACGCTGTAATTTTAATTTCAATGAAAATATTTGTATATGATTTTTAATTGTATATTGACGATACATAAAATACTTCCACTGCTGAATGTCCCGACTCCGGCTTGCACAGAACAATAAATCCTTTCTTTGTGTGCAATCAGGCAATATGATTTAGATATATTGAATTCCTCTTAAAAGCTACGGCCTATTAGGTGCAAACGGTATCAGTCCTGACAATACTGCAGACCTAAATCATCACACTTCGGCTGAGGAGCGAAAGAGCAAGGGAGAGAAAAACCAGGATTGGAAGTGATACAAGATATTGATTAAATCAAGCAGCTGAATGAGCACATCAATAAAACATTCAGATTAGAAAGAACGAGACCACATGCATAGAAAAGACCATACAACTCTCCTTCTAGGTGCGCCAGAGATCTATTAGTTGGCACATATACAACAAAAAGTTGAGTGATGAAATGCAAACTTCTGAATCATAAAATCAATTTCACCAGCATGGACCACTCCACACTTTGAGCCAGATTTTATTGTAAGGATGTAGGGATGAAAGGGATGGTGAGGGAATAGTGGGATGAAGGGGAACGGAAGTAAGAGGATAAACAGTGAACAGGTAGGTAGGTTGATTGGGCATCCTACGATGATGCCCAGAGACTCAGAGTGGAGGTACCATCTCTGTAATATTTTGGTAGAGTGATTGGACCCCCCGATTCAACCTAGGAGGGAAGAGAGGGTTATAAGGATTGTTAATGGGAAGCAAGGAAATAGAGGGAGGGAGGGTGGGTTTGAGAGAACAAGAAGAACAGTGCTAGAGGGCTGGTCTGCCTTAAATAGGTTTTAGGGAGTAGGTGATTGGTTAAGGAGGCAAAGTGAGGCGTGGTCCCGCTACCGAACCTTTGTTAACAAGTTAACTTCATAACATCTAAAACCACAACAGCAACAATTATTTTAACTATCTAATATAACAATAAAAACAGCAAACGCTCAATTGTTCTGAACATTTCTTTCATGAAACTGTAATCTAATACAAAATCTTAAAATACAAAACTGTACAAATATCGAAAGTGCAGTCTTAAAAATGTCACGTGTTGCTTAATAAATAAAAGCAATGTACATGTATTGCCCTTTAAACCCAAGAGCAGAAAAGTGTAAAATTAGATTAAAACAAATCAAATGAAACTGGAGCTCGAGGAACAAATCACACTAGCTTTTAACACTGGGCGGCCTGCCAATCACATCCAGTCCAGATGGCGGGGCTTAATGTTAAGTGGGATCGCTGCTGCCTTCAGGTTTCCAGTTGAATCTTTTCCCCTGTTTTACTGCAGAAGTAAAATGAAGAGTCAAAAAAGGGAAGCTCTTGCATTAAACAGTCTTGCATGAATTTAGGACACACACTCAGTTTGTGCAACAAGGCCAAATCCCAAACCATCTGTTTGCTTACCTGATGCTTTCTCTTCTTTAACTGAACTCAAACACCACATCTTTGTTATCTCCTCACTCTCATTTCCTACAATACAGTAATGGTGATAATTAATCAATATTAATAAACTGCACCTTGTGAGTTCTTTCGGTTCGGTGGGACTTACCCTGAGCCTTAAAGCGTAACTGAGTTCTTGCTTTGAGTGAAGAGCTTTTCTTTTTTGATGACACATTCTGCTCCAGCTCTGCTCCAGCTGCCGGGATCAACTCTGTCTGCCTGTGACGTCGGGACTTGGAAGCCTAATGTAGAAATCATTGAAAACATTGAGAACGTTTACATGGACACCAATACTCCGATTTTAATATGATTAAGGAAATGCTCTGATTAAGATTTGAGATTTTTAAATACATTAATACAACTAAAGTCATAATTGAACTAAACAGAAATGGAATTAAAATATGTGGAGTATTCCTATTTTAGTCACATTACTGAAGCGCAGTAGACATGCAAACACCTTAATCAAACTACTACAGTTTTGTAGTACTTTTCACTACATAATAAACAATGAGAATGAGAATGAGAATGAGAAAAGACAAACAACTGAGAATGGCTTCAAGCAAGAGAGCACATTTTTGGCGCTAGCAGGAAACAATGACTATGCTGAGAATTCTGGAAGAAATGGACATCATGAAGTGCCTTGACTTTAAAGTGACTGTCGTGGGTGCATGAATGAAAAGTTAGTGAATGAAATGGCAGAAAGTGTTGCTTGAGAATTTGTATCCACCGTCGTCTGTTTGCATGCATAGTGTGAAAAATGAACGGCAGGTGAAAATTAAAAACGAAATGCCCAAAATCACATATGTTTCCATGACAAACACTAACTGCTGTTGCGTGAAACGCCGGAGGAAACTAGCCTTGAATGATGACATAATGACGTTAATCGAACTATGTACTATAACATGTAAAACAGGAACATGAAAGAAACATTCAAAAAGCACCTTAAACATATTATTGTCTTATTCAGATTAAAGCAAATAATTAGATTACTGATATCCATGTAGTGTTTCAAATAATTTCCCTACAAAATGTGCAATTTAAACATTTATGAACTTAATGAAGTTCACAAGGTAGGTTCGGGAGGAGCCTAATCATTCAGGTGTGTCAATCATTATCATATGGGTATATGATGAGCAGCCATTGCACTTTCAACTGAAAGATTTTTCCAGTATCCCACCACCCCTTATCTTCCTCCTAACCACTCAGTCTTTGGTCAGATTCCATTCAGAAGGGCTCATCCCTATGCCCTTCTCTGTTAAGATATCTTGGTAAGGCTGCCAAAAGATCAATACAAGTTTAATAGCTGTTTATGAATATAAATTTTGCACTTTACATACGGCTGATTATTCTTCAGATTTGTGAAATATTCATGTTTTTAATGAAACTGGATTCTTGAACTGTTTGAGAAAAGAGTTGATGCTGCAACGTATATATTGAGGAATTAAAGTGTTTTCTGAGCTTAGATGGATGTAAACCTTTTGTAGGAGACCTCCAAATCATGTGAACTATCAACCTTAAAAAATAGTGGAACAGGGACATTGTAAAGGCTATGTCAATGTTTTAAATCAAATTTATTTTATGCATTTAAGTAATGTATACTTTTAACAAATGATATGATCGTCTCTAAAGATGACTACATTTACCTCCACAACTTGTCCGTATGATTTGGATTTGATTGATGCTAACAGCTGGGCTCTGCGGGAACTCTTTAAGAAAGAGAGAGAGAAAAAACACAGATAATATCACAACCCTGTGGTAAAACAAGTGTACTGCAACATCACTACATTACTTTCTACATTGCTGCAGTAGGGAATGAAGCACTATATATAATTAAAGAGAGACAAAAATGAAGAAGAATTTTGATCTCAATCTCTTACTTCTTGATTCGAAGGTCCTTCTCCAGGATCCTGCTCTTCAAATTGCTAGAAAAAATATATATATTGAGTTAGACACTATATGTTAGAAAAAAAACACATTGGATAACCAGGATTTTGTGCCAAACCTGATGCAGATATAGACTACAATTTAATGTTTGGGATGAAAGGTTTCTAAATAGATTTGTAATTAGCATATTAAGCTCAAAAAAGCTACATACAATAACAATAGTGAGTGTGACATATTGATACATTGTTTAAATGTGTAACTTTATTACTAATGCCATTAACTATATTAATATATAAAATGTAATTTTATCCAGTGAAAGCATAAATCATTCTATTGTGATGCTAAATTACGATTTCTCATTATTTTTGTTAAAAACGTAATATTTTTGTGTATTTTCTATACATATAACGGTATTTATTTGACATCAACATTTGTTGTTATATTAGGTATGTCTTTTGTGCCAAATTTGGTGGATCCTTGATGAATGAAAGTATTAATTGAATAATTAAAAAACAATAACATAATATTCATGCATTAGCGCACATATACTCACTGCACGATGCTTCTGCCAGGTTGAAAAGGTAATGATGGCACTGTTTAGTTTGGGAACCAGGTTTTGTTGGATCAGATCCATGTTTGGGTCCGGTTCTGTGAAAACAGCTTTCTTCAAACCCTCATAATGTGTGTGGATATTTGTAATTTCCTGAGGACCAGAAAAAAGACACGTTAACCACTTTAAATTCTTTTGCATTCATTCATTCATTCATTTTCTTTTTGGCTTAGTCCCTTTATTAATCTGGGGTCGCCAC
This sequence comes from Danio jaintianensis, assembly GCA_903798115.1. NCBI lineage: Eukaryota > Metazoa > Chordata > Actinopteri > Cypriniformes > Danionidae > Danio > Danio jaintianensis. Next base: position 10,795,663 of record CAIGQV010003909.1, on the reverse strand, counting down.
AGCGGAATGAACCGCCAACTTATCCAGCATATGTTTTATGTAGCGGACGCCCTTCCAGCCGCAAACCATCACTGGGAAACACCCATACACTCTTGCATTCACACACATACATTACAGCCAATTTAGCTTATTCAATTCACCTATACTGCATGACTTTGGACTGTGGGGGAAACCGGAGCACCCGGAGGAAACCCACACGAACACGGGGAGAACATGCAAACTCCACACAGAAACGCCAATTGACCCAGCCGTGGCTTGAACCAGCGACGTTCTTACTGTGCTACCCACTGCGCCACTGTGACGCCCAATTCTCTTGCATTCACATGCGATTTTCGTTTTGACGGTAATGGCACTGTCAAAAAAACTTTAGACATCATCAATTAAACGCAGTTTCTACAGGCTGGCCCTTTAATGAAAGCATGTTTTAGCAATGCATTTTAATTTATTTTATTGTAGCTGCCATGACTCACCTCTAGCAGGTCAGTGGTGACAAGCTGCTGTGGACGTGACGGTGGATCGACAAATTCTTCACAGACATCCTTCTTCTTCCCATCTTGCTGCTTTTCCCTAGAAAAGAGCTGTAAATATGGACAATAAAATGTTTACATGGGCAAACCTGGACAAACACAGCACAATAAAAATACATTGCTGCATAATGGTAACTCTGTTTCATTGGATCTGGTCCATATTCCATATCAGATTTTTAAACACTATGCATCATACATTTGCCAAATATGTAAATGGTTTACAGAGAAATCATACACTAATGACCGATGATCAAACTACCAGACTACTAATTATTACTCAGGACAAAGTAAAATGTTGGTTGGATGCTGTTTATATCTGGAAAAAGGATGCATTTTCATCAAGAGGACAACAATAAGTACAGGTTTAAATGAGGTCGAAAATGGTTTCTGGGCAAAACGTTGTGTAATTTATTCCCGTTTTTTAGACTTGACAGTGTATATACATAAATAAAAAGCTTTGTAACCTACAGGGTTTGGCATGGCCGTAAAGTGAAATGCTTTATCTGACAGGAGCTTTCTGAAGACGTAGGTCACATCATAATGTTGAGAGTTCATTGCATCCCTCTGAAACTGCATGGCATCCTTCCAGTCCTTCAGAGCAATGCGGATCTACAAAGCAGAATATGTACAAAAACACAGCACGAGTTACATCTAAATGCAAATCTTAAACTTCCATCATCATTTACTTACCCTTTCATGTCAAATTAAGAGTATTTTAATTCTTTAAATGTTGCTTTGAGTTTCCAATGATAATTGGTACGGACAAAAAACAAAAAACACACATATTTTCACATTTAACCCTCATTGTTCAAATTGACTCCTCTTTCGTTAAGTTGGTGGCTGTTTTCCCCCATTGACTTCCATTATAATGACATTTTTTGAATGCAAAGCCATGACACCATATAATCATGCATTCTTGATTGTTGATCGTTTTCCCTGTTGGGAAGAGGTAAAATGTGTAATATTTACTGTTGATGATCAGTTGGCACCATTAATTCTTTAGATAAGCCTGTGCAAAATGTTTCTGGCTTTTATATGGAGTTCTATGGAGTAAAACAGCAGATTATAGTGTGAGTGCATAAATACACTTACTATGTTTACTATGTTCTGAGAGCTGAAGTGCTTATTTTGATTTTCTCAGACATATTAAGTTATATTATAAGTGCACAAAGGTCTCTCTCTCTCTCTCTCTCCCACACACACAGACCCACACACACAGACACACAATACTCCATATAGAAGGCAGATACTAAGCTTTTTTTGCACTGCAACTGATGATCAACAGTAAAAATTAAAATCTTTACCTCTTCCCAACAGGGAAAACCAGCAACAATCAAGAATGGATGATTACATGGTGTCATAGCTTTAAAATTAAAATAAAAATCCTTATAATGGAAGTCAATGGGGCAAAAACAGCCACCAACTAAATGAAAGGATAGTAAATTTGCCCAGAGTGTATTGTTGAATTTGTTAAGATTTGAAAAAAATGTGTCAAAATCAGATTTGCCACCAAAAATCGTTCCATTTGCTGAAACACAGAGAAAGTTGTGGCCAAATTAGACTCAAAATCAGCCCAGAGTGAACAAAAACATCCCCAATAGTACACAAGGGTTAAGACATTTTCACATTTTTGAGTATGGGATTTATGGGATTGTAATGATGCATTAGTGAATAACCCCAGACTCTAGTAACCAAAAAACAATTGTAAACAGAAACCGTGAGACTAAGAGAAACCCAGAGGGCTCGAAGGTATGACTAGAATGACAGCACACCTTCTCTCTGGGAGTGGCAAGTTGTGTGTTGAAGAGCCCATACAGCAGATAAAGGGCCCCGACTCTGATTTGGAAAGTGTATGGAGGGAAGAAATACTGACAAGAAACAGACAGAACCAGACGAGCAAAAGTCCTTTTCTCTCTTGGCTCTTGTTTACCACTGCGGGGAAAAAAATAGAAATAAACAGTGAAACTTAAAAATCCCAACAATGATATAGTCTTGTAAAGTTATAATCAAATGCCATTTGTGATTCGTGTTAGAACTGAAAATATGTATTTTGCGTTTTCTTTTTCATGTGTAATTTTAAAAACACAGTAATAACATGGTAAAACATGGTAACAATCATATTTACATTCAAGCAGTCATGAAATGTTGCTGATCAGACACAACCACTGTGTTTTCTAATACAGATCAGTGAATACAACTTGGTTTTATTGGAATTTGTTTTAGTTATGACTGTGTTATAACAGTCCTGAAATACGAAACAGTACAACTGCCTCCACAAGTTACAAATGCGCGTTTTCTTTTACGTAATAATTATAATCACATTTAAAATGTATTTGTTAAAAATATTCGCATCAATGATAAACACACAAGAATATGGTACTGAAATCCATGTCCGTCCAGATCTCCAGAAACTGCTCGTACCGAACTGACTCGGCCGCCTGAAAACGACCAAGCAGTGTTTCAATATCTGTTTTTACCACTTCCCTGAAATGCTCCATCCTGTTACTTAATCACTACAAATACTTCATTGCTTCTTTAAAAATGCATAAAATCGGGTAAAAGTGAGACTTGTGTTGTCATTTTCTCACATGCTTCTAGAGAAGCTCATGAGAGAAGCATGAATTTCTACCGCCATCTAGCGTTTCGGCTGTATGGGAACTGGCCAAAACCTGTGGAAACTGTTGTTGTTCGAGGCTGATAAACAAATATTAAAGATTGTAACATATGGTACGTTATAATGATGTAGATAAAGGGCAAAATGTATTTAATACTTCATATTTTTATACCAAAAAGCATTGACCAACTGCTTACAACTCCACCTTTTAGTAATTCTTCAGAACGGTGCATGGTTTGTGTTCTGCTTACCAGAGCATTACAAAAAATATACAGGCAGTTTTTACATTCTTTTTGTGCCGTTATTTCACCGTTTGTGCCTTGTTATTATTATTATTATTATTATTATTATTAAAAACTCTCTTTTGGAGTAACCTATACCATAAGAAATGATTTTTGTAAATAAACATTGAAAGCTCATTTACTCAAATAGCTGTCTTTTACATTTTCACACACACGCACGCACGCACGCGCACACACATTAACATTTTTACTAATGCTCTTTTGTGACTTTAATTCTATTGACTGGGCCATTGATGAAAGGCATTATTTCAACATAAGCGAAATTAAATGTGAAATTAAACGAGAAGAATCTTAAGCAAAATAAAAAATAAAACATTGGCATGGTTAAACAACACACAACAAATATGAGGTGATTTTGCGTGCTCATAAGCGATTAGACTTTCCTTTCCTTGAGGCAACAAATGATTATCAATAGCCTAAACATGATTAATATGGAGAAAAACCTGTTATGTGGAGTAGCCTATGAATGTATTTTTAGGCATGTGCTTTGTGTTGCACCCTTATTTACAGTTCTATTGTATAACATGTCCCTTGGTGATGTATGTAGGGCATGTGTAAATCTTTTAGTTCTTTGCCATTAGAAAAGGCTTATTAAATTTGTTTTTTAAATTTAATCTACTCCCTGTGTTCGTGTGGGTTTCCTCCACAAGTCCAAAGACATGTGCTATAGGTGAATTGAATAAACTAAATTGGCCATAGTGTATGTGTGTGAATGAGTGTGTATGGATGTTTCCCAGTGATGGGTTGCGCTGGAAGGGCATCTGCTGCGTAAAACATATGCTGGATAAGTTGGCGGTTCATTCCGCTGTGGCGACCCCAGATTAATAAAGGGACTAAGCCAAAAAGGAAATGAATGAATGAATGAATGAATTTACAATCTACATATCTGCACCGCATTACAAAAAGAAACCAACAATAAATATTTAACCAGCATACACTTAAAGGCTAATAGAACAGACACATGTGCAATTACTTAAGTTTTAGTAGTAATAATGCTAATATACTGTAGATTAGTGAAAGAAATGACTGAAAAAGTAATAAGACAGTTCAGTGTCAGTAGTGTCCCAGAGATTTCATGACAATTTTCTTTTTAGGGGATTCATTTCATTCCAAGAGTTATAAACACTGTTAACAGTGGTAATACAGGGATTTGCCATGCAGCAATGCCATAAAATCAATATTATGTTCTCAAATGAATATTTAAGTAAACAGTCCTTATTTCATATAAAGAACACTTACAAAATAAAGATGCACTCTCAGAAAGAAAGGTATATGAGAACTGTCACTTTGTGGTAGTAGGACCTTTTTGAAGGTAAATGTTTGTACAGAAAAGGTCCATATTGATTTAGTTCTTACGGTTACTTATTAAAGGTAATTGGTTTTTAAAGATGCATATTAGTGCCTAATACAAGAACAAATGTTTCCTTTTTAAAAAGGTACTGCCCCAGTGACAGCTGTCGTCATACCTTTATTTCTGAGAGTGTGCCAGGTAGAACCAAAAATATGTTTTCACAGTGATGCCAAAGTTTTTTGGGGTTTGCACAAGAGCTCAAGTTCTTAGTGTGAAGATCATTTTCAAAGATCATTTCAAGAACATTTTTTTTCCAAAAATAAATAACCTTTTGTGGATTGAAAAATTGTCATGGATGTTAAAGAACCTATATTTCAAAGAGTGTATATTAACAGCTATATAGAAAGTCAGATGGCTGGACTGATTAAAATTATTATTTGACAAAGTAGATACAGAAAAACACATGTAATTTCTACATTATATAATTTAGTTCAGGTGAAAACCAAAAAAAAAAAAAAAAAGTAAATTCTATAATAGTACTCAATGCAAGCTTGTAGAAATTAAACCTTAAATATAAACGTATGGGTATTTTTTACATAGATTTTTTTGTTATGTTTACAATGATTCATAGTATAAAAAAAGTTTAGTGTTTTTTTGTTGTTTGCGGTTTTATGAAATCTGGGGTTCATTTTTAAACTCAAAATGACACACATACTAAAAAAATATTAACCGTTACCAAATTGTACTGTACTGTCTCTGCTTCTAATTTGGTATTTTATTTATATTAGTATCATAAATCTGTGATACTAAATTGTTGTCACGCGTTCACTCTATAAAGAGACGCACTGGATGGCAGGAATTATCAAAGCACATATTTATTTACAATATTAACACTCACAACAGGAACCATCAAACACTGAACAGGAAGTGTGACAATATAATACCAGAGAAAGGACTGAACAAAACACAGGAGTATAAATACACAAGACCTAATGAACTGAATACAAACAGGGGTGAGACACAGGTAGAACTAATGATCATCAAGAAACGGCAGGGAAACAGAACAAAGGGGTCACATGATACAAACAGAAAGCACATTGAACACAACACAGCACAATTGACAACTGTGTTGTTTACTTGAAAATTTTTATGTAAAGCAAACTTTTAAAAAAGGGGCTAAAACGCAGCTAAATCCTTTAAGTCTTACAAAGAGAGAGCACAATGAATACTTTGGAGTGCAATGAAAACAAACCCTCCAAAGTAAATGTCAAATGACTAAGTACAAATTATTCAGCAAACAATGCTATTTTTAAGCAACAGTTAAGCAAATCACGCTTCATTCCATATATGAAATATAGTTCAAAATTAGGTCAAGTTACTTGTTTGTACTCAGTGTCGGACAGAAATGTGTTTAAAGGGGACCTATTATGCAAAAATCACTTTTATAAGGGGTTTAAACACAGTTATGTGGCAACAGTCTGTGAATATAGCCAGCCTCTAATGGTACAAATTTATTAATTCTTTTTTTTATAATCACACTTGATAAAAACAGTCTGCAGAAATACTTTGATTGACATTCTCCCTTTGTACATGTCATTAGAGTGGGGAAAACCCCGCCCATTAGTGACGATCTCTCCCTCATTAACATAGGATGTTAATGGGATGATATTTAGTCTTATCTGACGCATAGGCATTTGTAGCTCAGCCCTCTTTTGAAAAACCACAATCTCATTTAAATTTAAAGCGACAGTCACCAAAATGGCACAATTAGGATCAAAGCCTAAAAGGGGCAGTTTCAAAGAGTTATAAAGCATTATTTGTGGCGTATTTTGGGATGAAATTTCACACACAAACTCTAGGGACAACATGTTTAATCTTGTATAAAGGGGCATAATAGGTCCCCTTTAAAACTGCCTCATCGTAACACAAAAACACAGAAAAATGTGTATATAATAAGTATAATATCAGGATAAAGCACATATTGTATGCATTTTGTGTTGAATGTGGAATCCAAAGTCTTTTTAGTCAGTAATAAAATAAACGACAACATACATTTGCATGATTTATAAAGGTTTAATAGCCATACTAGATACAATCGTAAGAACAACATGCATTTGGACAAACTTCATTTATTTGAGTAATTAACATAACGGAACCTGTAAGATGCTACAAAAACTCTAAAGACTGGCAAAGGATTCTCCAGTTACCCAGTACAGTTGCTGGCAGCAGTAGCCAAAGCAGCTCCCAGAGCACCTACAGCTGCTTGACCTGCCATTGAGAGTCCAGCTGCACCTGAAGACATGAATTGAAAGTCTTTTTATTCCATGCATTAATCATTTTGACTCATCTGAGGAATTTTACTCACCTGCGCTTTGAAAAACAGCTACCAGTGATCCAGCAGCGACTCCTCCTCCGTTCGCCACGGCGGCTGTTGACATCATCCAGGAGGCAACTGAACCTGCAGCAATGCCAGCTCCAGTGAAACCTGCAGCTGTTAGAAGTGCAGGAGCTGCAGCAATTGCTCCGGCTGTAGGTGGAAGAAAAATGCTTAATTTAATTGTTATGTGCAATGTTTACTGTGCTCATGTTGTATTGTATAACTATTTCTGCTTTTGATAAGTGATATGGCTAAGGTTATGGACAGGTGTTGTGGTAGAGTTACAGTGCCTATAGAAAATCATCATATCCCTTTGAAATAATGACTTTTTTTGTCATATATTCATATAGCTTGTCATATATTATACATACTCTTATGTATTTGCCATACTGCCTGATATCAAATCACATTCCAAATCACTTTTCCAGCCATGCATTGAAATGTTTTTGTAGCCTTCTCCTAACCTGTGCCTTTCTACAACTTTATCCTAAAAGCCTTTAGAAAGCAGGGTGTAATGTGAGTAAAGGTATAGATATTCAGAGGGTATGATGATTTTCTATAGGTACTGTATAGGGTTAGAATTTTACATTCAGATGTGTTACAATTTAAATACAATGTACACTGTAAAAAGCTATTTGTTTACTTAATGTGAGTAAACATGTTGCTTTTAAAGTAGTAAGTCGACTTTACTTAGAAGTTAGAAGAGTTACTAAGAAGAGTTAATCTGTTGCTTTAAAACTATTAAGTAAATGAACTGTCACGGTGGCGCAGTGGGTAGCACGATCGCTTCACAGCAAGAAGGTCGCTGGTTCGAGCTCCGGCTGGGTCAGTTGGTATTTCTGTGTGGAGTTTGCATGTTCTCCCCATGTTCGCGTGGGTTTCCTCTGGGTGCTCCGGTTTTCCCCACAGTCCAAAGACATGCGCTATACGTGAATTAAATAAGCTAAATTGGCCATAGTGTATGTGTGTGAATGCAAGAGTGTATGGGTTGGGTTGGGTTGTGGCTGGAAGGGCATCCGCTGCGTAAAACATATGCTGGATAAGTTGGTGGTTCATTCCGCTGTGGCGACCCCAGATTAATAAAGGGACTAAGCCA
>CAIGQV010003909.1:10715686-10772456 GCA_903798115.1 Danio jaintianensis | reverse complement strand
GAAACAAGGCAAGGCAGAAGGACAGTCCACACAATAGTGCAGGGTGACGGCAGGAGAAAAGGCTGGTGAGGGATGGGGACTAGCGGAGACTCAGGAGGCAAGTGACACGAGCAACACAACAGGACTTGACAGTTGGGGAGACAAGAAAATCTAAAACAGGAGTAAGCAAAAACAAACTAGAACAAAGTAAAAACAAGAAAGATTTAAGAGGGAAAACTTAAAACAAAAGGCCAAAAGAAATAAACTGTAGCTAGAACTAAAACTAAAATCAAAACACAGCAAAAGGAAAGAAAAATAAAGAACTAACAAAAGACTAGGACTAGACTGGGACTGAGGATCACAAAAAAGGCAAAATGAACACTTGAAATAAGACTTGAACTACATGGTAAAACCCAAAAAGTTAAGGTAACTCAAACCATTTGAGGAAACTGATTGCAACAAACCATTTAAGTTTAAAAACTAATCTATATGAGTACTGTGAACTTAATCCATTTGAGTACATGAAGCAATTTGAGCGCAGTAAAACCCAATGAATAAAGAGAACTCAAACCAACTGAGTTCTGTAAAACCCAATAAGTTAAGGCAACTCAAACCGTTTGAGGAAACCGATTGCAACAAACCATTTGAGTTAAAAAAAACTAATCTATATGAGTACTGTGAACTTACTCCATTTAAGTTGAAGTAATGAGGTATCTAATTAACTCATTACCTTCAACACTGAGCTCAAAACTCTTTTCAACTGAGTACTGGCTTGCATGGTTCGGGACCTGTAGAGCTGTGCATCGATGGATTTGCTCTTCAGTGTTTGGACTCTCAGCAGTGAAAATTTAAACCACACTGAACTGAACTGAACTTAAACTCTAAAAACTGAACGGACATCATTCCAATTCACTATAATCTTCTATGTGAAGCTGCTTTGACACAATCTACATTGTAAAAGCGGTATAGAAATAAAGATGAATTGAATTGAATTGAATAGAATTAACTTTCAGTCAATTTAGAGTTAACTACACTCATTTCATTTGATAAAGTTGACTGTTGGGTTTTACAGTGTACAAACAAAAATAAAAATGAAAATTACAGCAACCTTGCTGAAAGAAGAAAAAAAATAGAAACAAAATCAAATGCGTAAATTAACTCAAGATAAAGGACAAAACTACTAGAACTAGACTAAGACTACACAAACGAAACCAAAACTAGACTATATAAAATACTTCTATATATCAAGCGCTAACAAGACTAGCCAGACAAGCACACAAAAGATTGCTCGACAAACCGGCAAGGACAAGGGGGAAATGAACACAATATAAAAGGAGTAGAGAGCACTAGGAACAAATGAAAACAATTAGACAAACAAGGACTAAACAAGGGAGCGAGGCATAGAAAAACACAACAAAAGAGACAGCCATGTGCTAATACACAAAAGACATACAGGAGTAACAGGGCTGTAAGTGTCAGGATCCAGCCCTTACAGCCCTGTTACTCCTGTCTGTGTTTAATATCTCTTTGTTTGTTTTAATAATAAACTTTATTATTATTAAAACGAACAAAGAGACATTAAACAGACAGAAGTAACAGGGCTGTAAGGGCTGAATCCTGACACTTACAGCACTATATGCACTATATGCAAAACACAACAACACATGTAAAGGTGAAATTATGGAGATCAATATTAGAAAACAAACTAATTAGTTTCCAAAATGTTAGGAAAATTCCCGTGTTCTCCCCGTGTTGGCGTGGGTTTCCTCCGGGTGCTCCGGTTTCCCCCACAAGTCCAAAGACGTGGTATAGGTGAATTGGGTAAGCTAAATTGTCCGTAGTGTATGTGTGTAAATGAGTGTGTATGGATGTTTCCCAGTGATGGGTTGCAGCTGGAAGGGCATCCACTGCGAAAAACATATGCTGGATAAGTTGGCGGTTCATTCCGCTGTGGCGACCCCAGATTAATAAAGGGACTAAGCCGAAAAGAAAATGAATGAATGAATGAATTTTCAGTGTTTTCTTTTAAAGAAAGTAAGCATAATGTTTCTATTATCTAGAATATTTATAATTCAAGTGTTATTAAAACTGTTCACTTGTGCTCTCTTTAAAGTATGATGAAGAGCTTTTGTATTGGTTAAGTCTTTAATTATTTATCTTTTTCATATGTATCGTTTTTTTTTTTTTACTTGGTCAACTGGCCTCATGTAGCCTAGACTATATACAGTAGATAACATTTGAAGTGGATCATCACCTTTTGAAAAAGTTGTTCTCAAAGTATTGAACAATACCCATTCTTGTCTTCGAAAAATATATATACTGTATATATACTTTTTTTTTATGTATTGTTGTTCTGAGCATTAATTAATTAATTAAAAATAATCTCACCTGCAGTGAAACCGGCCAGTCCAAGAATAGCAGGAGCTACAGCAACTGCTGCGGCTATTTGTGGAAAAGTAGCATATTAAAAAAAGAAAAAGAAAAAATAAATAAAGAAAATAAATGTAGCCAACTGGTTCAGAACATAAGCAGAGAAGAATTAGCCTAAATTAAATTTTTATTTTATTTTTTTAAATTTTATCATGTAATTTGTTTTTCATGATGTAGACATTATAGAAACATAGAAATGTGTCGCAACATCCCCACGTTGAAATTTAGATTATAAAACAAAATAGAAAAAAAAAGTAAAATCATGTAAAGAAAACTCAGCATTACCAGCTCCTGCACCAGCTGCAATCATTGTACCTTTTTATAAAACATGTCATGTTAATAACAATAATATAATGTAATATAATATATAATACATTTGAAATTAAGCAAAAATACATATATTTTCTGTGATAAATGCATGTATTTGCTGTAATCTAAAGGTGACTTACAGGGATCCATGATCTTACGCCAAGGAAGTTCTTGAACTGACTGCTGCTGTTGTAGTTAGAGTTTGTTTTTAAAGTTCTCTGGGTGGGTCCTTTTTAGGAAAACGAAACTGCAGTTTCCTTGTTTGTTTCAAAGTTCAAATCTCAAACTATTACAAGCAATAGCTTTTTAATATAGCTATGCATTTTGTCAGAGTCAAGAGAAGGCTATTGTATATGTAGTGAAATCATTCGAGGCAGCAAATATATATATATATATATATATATATACAATGACAATGAATAAATAACTAAATAAATACTAAATAAAAAGTGTTCATGTAAATGTGCACATACTGCAAATTTAGGCAAAGCAAGTGATACATTTGTATAGATTTGCTTATTTAAATGCATACAGAGTATAAGCAATATTTTAATACAAGACTTCAGCTGCTCAACAGTCTGCTGTCTGATTCTTCTTTTTATTTTTAATAGGAGAAAGATATGAACTTTTCTTTGCCCAACAATTGAATCTTAAGGATAATACAAAAATAAAATAAAAAAACGTTTCACAACCTCTTTAAATTGCATGTTTTAAAGTCAAACTGTTAAGAGGCATATCCTTATCTAACTGCAACAAAATAAGTCTAGTTCTACTGTATATAAATACTGTCTTTTGTAAAGAATGTCACTGCATTCTGCACTGTCTGGAAACTGCATTTAAGCTTTTCACTCACTGTAGCACACATGCTCTTGGTGATGTGACAATTAAAGAAGTGATTGGATTGATTTGAAAATTCAATGAGACAGCTAAAGGGCAAAATGTTATTTTAAAAATTTTACAACGTCTTTCCATTGAAGGGCTGCAATGCTTGAGGAAATAAATGCTTGTTAATAACCTAAATATGATGAATATGTTGAACAACCTGTTATGGGTTTTTGATGATGAGCTATTCTTATATCTTATTACCCATTACATCTCTGAACATAATGCATTTTACAGTGTGCCTGAGTATAAACGTTCCAGCCTTATTATTTACACTTCTTTTTTGACTTGTTTTGTGCTCTCACTGTGTGTATAAGGTGGTGTATATAGGGCATGTGAAGGTCCTTCTGCATCAACAGAAACTAATAAATAACACGAAACCTATTTGTTATAGTCCACATGCAAAAGACAACAACACATGTAAAGGTGAAATTATGGAGATCAATATTAGAAAGCAATCTAACTAGTTTCCTAAATTTGGAGGTCACTGGTTAATCTGACTAGAAGTTATACAGACAGGAGTAAAGGATCAGGTTTATTTAAAACCTGAACTAGCAGCCTAACCTTTCTGTTTCCACTGACTTTGCAAGATGGTGAGTCATTTTAAAGCGACTGAAACCCTTGCCGGGAAGATTCAGCCACAGTGAGAGAATTTGATCATTCCAAATCTGACTGTAATTTCAAGAATATTGCTGATTTACAACATCAATAAACGCTGATCCATTATAACAATAAATTCAAGGTATAAAATTTCATAACTTCAAGCATTCTTTGCAAGTCAAACCTTGATGTTTCTAGAATTATGTAGAAAACACAAGACGCATACTGTGTCATCATGGATTTCTAATGCAATTAATTTTTGCATGTATTTGCTGTAATCTAAAGGCAATTTACAGGGATCCATAATCTTAAGTCAACTATCAAGCTCTTGAACTGACTGCTGCGGTTGTTAGAGTTTGTTTTTAAAGTTCTCTGGGTGTGTCCTTTTCAGGAAAATGAAACTGCAGTTTACTTGTTTGTTTGTTTCAAAGTTCAAATACAAGCAAGTGGCTATGCAATTTGTCAAGAGAAGTCAAGTCAAGAGAAGGCTACTGTATATGTAGTGAAATTGTTTGTGAAATTCGAGGCAGAAAATAGATATACAATGATAATAAATAAATAACTAAATAAATAATAAATAAAAAGTGTTCATGTAAATGTAAATGTGCAGGTATTGTAAATTTAGGCAAAGTAAGTGATACTTAAATTTGTATATGATTGCTTATTTAAATACATACAAAGTAGAGTATAAGTAATATTTAAAGCATGACTAATATATAAGACTTCTACTGCTCAACAGCCAGTTGTTGTCTGACTCATCTTTTTATTTTCAATAGGAGAAAGATATGAACTTTTCTTTGCACAAAAATTTAATCAATTTATTCATTTTTAAACAGTTCCAGAACATTTACAAAGACAAGAAATAAAACTCTTTTCTTAAGATAGGAATTGAATCTTATCTTGCTTAAAAGAAGATATTGTTTTGTTATACCACACAACTTATAACGAGCAAATAATATTTGTTGTACTAGTTTAAAGTAAAAGGAACAGAAATTATAGAATTATTATTATATTTTAAAGTAGTTAGTACCTGTCTACATTTATGGCTGTGGATTAGTTAAATGCTATGTTTGATTAAATAAATAGAAATCTATCATATAGTGAAGGGCTTGTCAGGCAGTATGAACTGTATCTCACAGCGGCTCCCACAGTTCTGGCTTCGCCTGCTGCAGCACCTAATGACAAATTATAACAAGACTTATTTTCAAATCAGTTTCTCAGCACATTGTGAGACTCACAAAAAGAACTACAACAATTTACAACACTGCAAAACACACGAAACAGATGCTGTATGTATTTTAAATTTTATAGTTACAAAAAAATGTTACAGCAAAGCTATTTTGGAAAAAGAGTCAGCATTATGTATTAGGGGAAAAAATCTATTCAATACTCATAATTACTGTATGGCTTCACCTGCAGCTACTGAAGAACAATCTAAAGAAGAGCAATCCACCCAAAAGTGCTAGCCACAGCACCTATGCCACCAATAACAGCCTGAGCTGCGGCAGGGATTCCAGCAGCACCTGATAAACAAACAAACAAACAAAAAACTGTGTCAAAAAAATGTCTGTCACATCTATAGAAAGAAGAGAAAATTGAGCTGGGATTTAACTGCAGAAGTCACTTTATTTACAATCCCACATATACTGGTATTGATGATTTATGAGGACTCTCCATTGGCATATTGCATTTTATACCATTAAAAAATGTTTATTATATCTCACCCCTATACACCTAAACTCAACCCTCATATAGGAAAGTATGATTTTTAAGCATTTTTTAATTACAAAGACACAAGACGTACTCATAAGTGAAGATTTATAAACTAATTTCAAGAGGAGCAAGTGATATGATTGATCGCAGCTGGTCTCTCATCCGTAAGCAGCAATAATCCAATAAGATTGATCCAAGCAATAAATAGACCGATTTCACCCTTCTGCCTTATCTTTGTTTTGGAAGGTTCTCTCCCCGGACAGCATGCCAAACCTGCTAATAGCGTCAAGCAATATCTGAACTCTTAAAATCATCTTAATAGAGTACAACTAGGTCATACTCATGTCATTATACAAATAACTGCCCTTGTAAACCACCAAAACAGCACACACACACTCAAATTGCACAGAGTGATTCAATACAGATACATGTCTTTTATGTGATGTGTATAAAGGCTCACCAGCTGCTTGAAGACCTGCTACCACTGATCCAGCCGCAACTCCTCCTCCGTTTGCTACAGCAGCAGCTGACATCATTGAGGAGGCAATCGAACCTGCAGCAATTCCAGCTCCAGTGAAACCTACAGCTGTTAGAACTACAGGAGCTGCAGCAACTGCTCCGGCTGTTGGCGACAATGGTATTTTAGTAAACAAAACCAAAAACTAAGACTAAAACTATTGGTCAAAAGACTTTTTTTTTTGTTGTAAATTGAAATAGAATTTTAAAAACCTACAATAAATGAAAAACTAGTGCTGGGCAAAGATTTATCGTGATGAATCACATCCAAAATAAAGGTTTGTTTTGACATGCACGTCTATGTGTTATATATATTTTGTTACTAATTACATTTAAATTACATATATATGTGTATCATATACCCATATCTTTTATATCTAAATATAATTAAACATTTTCTTAAATATATGCATGCATGTATATACATATATAATTTTTCTTTTGGATACAATTAATTGCAATAAATGTTTACCCAGCACTATGAAAAACAAAACGAAACAACATTCACAAAAAGAATAGCAATTAGCAAAAACTATTTTAAGGAATTCATACGCACTTATTCTGTGGTGAAAAATCTGATCTGTGGCTATTTAGGCTACTTATATTGTATCTACAAAATATATTTTTAGAATAAACACGTGTTCTATATTTTCTGCTTTTGCTATGATCAGTACAGTATGATCTGTAACATGAATACATTTGTCTGAATTCACTGAACTAGTTTTTACTTTTATTAAAAATGCAAAACTATAATAATCTTGGTTTGAGGAAACAAAACATTTGTCACCTAACATGGATTACTAAATATCTAACTACAAAATAATTGCTATGTGCAATTCTTTTGTGCTCATGTTGTATTGCATAACTTTTTCTGCTTTTTAAGAGTAATTGTAATAAGTAAAGGTTATTTACAGATGATGTAGTATAGTTATAGCTTAATGCAATATTACATGCTGGCGTTTATATAAAGTAAAAACATGTACACAAAACAATTAATAATTTAAATGTTAGTACATCATAACATGATGTGGGTCTAAATAATAGCCTATATACTACAACATTTTGTTTATTCTTGATAAGTATAAAACACATCAAATTTAAATGACTTCAATATTTGAAAGGCTATGTAGCCTACCTGCTCCTGCAGCAGCTACGGCAGCTGTAACTTGGGGACAGAAAAAACAATAAATTACTTGTCAATTATTTTCTGATAAACATTGAAGACTCTAGAGTTATATTCAAATATGCTTACGTAAACCCATCTTTCGTTGAGTCTGAGTGAGAATCTCGGAATGAATTCAGATTATGTGAACGCTTGCTTAAAGAGTTAAGTGGGCGACAACTTATCAAGAAATGAAACCAAAAAATACAAACACTGACTTGTATTTCCCTAACAACGTCAGAAGCTCTTTAATAGCACCTCTTAAGTTTTCTTTAATGAATCACCTTCCTTCATACCTTCCTCATTTTTAACTCACTTTGGTTAAAAGCATCTGCTAAATGACGCGATTTAAATGTAAACAGAATTGAAATGATTGTGGTAATAACAATCAATAAAAAATACTTATCAAGAAATGAAACCGAAAATACAAACAAATGGATCTCAAACTTGTATTTCTCTAACAGTGTCAGAAACTCTGTAATAGTAGCACCTCTTGAGTTTTCTTTACAATGAATCACCATCCTTCATTCCTTCCTCATTTGTAACTCACTTTGGCTAAAAGCATCTGCTAAATGACACGAAATCAGTTATTAGAAATTAGAATTGAATGTTGAAAAATCTTCTCTCCGTTAAACAGAAATTGGGGGGAAAATATACAGGGGGGCTAAGGAGGACTAAAAATACTAACTTCAACTGTATGCATAACATACATCAGCAGAAAAACACGCAAACAAAAATTGTGCCAGTGACCAAACCTACCCCTCAGTGACGTCACTAACTCCATTGAGTGCATTCTCACATTGCGTCGCTGAGAGAAGCAATCTCAGCTTGCATCATAAAGGCTGCATCCAGATACTATTGGATGAGAAGCCTTTGTTGATTGAAGCCTGACCTCGAAACCACAGCCTCACCAACAGATGCTACCCACACAAGCCATCATTGCAAGTTGTATAAAATATTCATGAATAGTTTTTGCTACTCACCGGCTCGTAGAATGTAGACTGCACAACCGTAAGGGCCACCAAAGCCCTTATATATATGCATGTATGTATATACATACACATACTCTCACCAGCCACTTTATTAGGTACACTAGTAGCGGGTTGGACCCCCTTTCATTAGTATCTGGATGCAGCCTTTATGATGTAAGCTGAGCTTGCATTGCTCAAAGATGCAATGTCAGACACAATGCACGCAATGGAGCTAGTGACATCACTGTGAGGGGTAGGGTTAGGTGAGCACATCTCTCGTTCCACCACATCCCAAAGGTACTTGAGATCTGGTGACTGTGGAGGCAATTTGAGTACAGTGAAGTCATTGTCGTGTTCAAGAAACCAGTTTGAGATGATTCGTGCTTTATGACATGGTGCGTTATCCTGCTGCAAACCAGTCTGAGATGATTCGCGCATTATATCCTGCTGGAAGTAGCCATCAGAAGACGGGTACACTATGGTCATAAAGGGATGGACATGGTCAGCAACAATACTCAGGTAGACTGTGTCATTGACATGATGCTCAATTGGCATTAATGGGCCCAAAGTGTGCCAAGAAAATATCCCCCCACACCATTACATCACCACCACCAGCCTGAACCGTTGATACAAGGCAGGATGGATCCATGCTTTCATTTTCGTTTTGTTGACGACAAATTCTGACCCTACCATCCAAATGTCGTAGCAGAAATCGAGACTCATCAGACCAGGGAATGTTTTTCCAATCTTCTATTGTCCAATTTTGTTGAGCCTGTGCAAATTGTAGCCTCAGTTTCTTGTTCTTAGCTGACAGGAGTTTCTTAAATCAGCAGTTTCTGAAATACTCAGACCAGCCCGTCAGGCACCAACAACCATGCCACGTTCAGTCACTTAAATCCCCTTTCTTCCTCATTCTGATGCTCGGTTTGAACTGCAGCAGATAGTCTTGACCATGTAGACCATGTCTACATACCTAAATGCATTGAGTTGATGTCATGTGATTGGCTGATTAGAAATTTGCGTTAACGAGCAGTTGGACAGGTGTACCTAATAAAGTGGCTGGTGAGTGTATATATATACATATATATATATATATATACACACACACTGTTTATTTTCCGGCAATTAATATAAGATGAGATCAATGGATTTAGGTTTTTTTGTTAGTAAGCTTTTTTTCAGTCTCTGGAAGGTTTTACATGTGATTTCCAGGAAATAGTTTCAGTTTTGTTTTCTGATTTTACACACATTTATTTTTTTTTTTAATTTGCTCATTACACAATGATACATTTGAATAAAACATGAAAAAAAGTTCAACTTGTTTAATCACAATACTCAAAGTACTTTTAATTCAACTTTAGCATTTCCTTGTTAAGAGACAACACTACATTAAATACATTTACTTAGTTTAATTATTCTTAATAAGCTTACAAAATTAAGTCTCTTCAATTAAAATAAAAGCACATGTAACTGCAGGTGCATAAAATGAACACAAATGCAAAGTGAACACAAACATCCACTGTGATCAGTTATCAACAAATGCTTTTTATTTTGGCACAAGCTCTTTGGTCTCCAGATTGATCATCTCTTCATCCTCCTCCTCTTCCTCTTCAGGTGGAGATGGACTGTTGGAATGAGAGAGTAAATCTGCTGCTCCACCAACCACAGCACCCGCTGCACCACCCACTGATGCCACTGCTGCAGCTGCACCAACAGAGAGTCCAGCAGCACCTGACCAGCGGAAAAATTACCAAAAAATGACCACCTGACCAAAACAATCTGTAAAACGCTCTGGAACTATTTTTGAGATTGGCATTGGGGAACTGGGCATGCTATGCAAACCATTCAAATGATGTGCCTTTAATATACTTGCCTATAAAAAATACTAGGTTCCACACAATCGATTTGTATTGCGACAACACAAAGGAATTCGGTTAATGTATTATTCATTCATTCATTTTCTTTTCGGCTTAGTCCCTTTATTAATCTGGGGTCGCCACATGAACCGCCAACTTATCCAGCATATGTTTTACGCAGCGGATGCCCTTCCAGCTGCAACCCATCACTGGGAAACATCCATACACACTCATTCACACACATACACTACGGACAGTTTAGCTTACCCAATTCACCTATACCACGTTTTTTGGACTTGTGGGGGAAACCAGAGCACCCGGAGAAAACCCACGCGAACACGGGGAGTACATGCAAACTCCACACAGAAATGCCAACTGACCCAGCCGGGGCTCGAACCAGCGACCTTCTTGCTGTGAGGCGATTGTGCTACCCACTGCGCCACCGTGCTGCCCGTTAATGTATCAGTTTTTATAAATTTAAATGGATTGAACATGAAACAATTAAGTTGTCCCCAAAAAAACTAAAATTGTGTTCTATCAGCTCATTTTAAATAGGCAGTTTGAACAAACAAAAAATGCTTTTTTTGAGTGTATTATGCAAGGAATAATTGATGATGAGGAGTTAATTATTAAAAATTAACGCACAGCCGAGATGGAGATGCGGCCATGACACAAAGCGGAGTGTACAACCTCAGGTGTGCTTTATTTACTAATAATTCAACAGACCGGTGTCAATTATTGTGCTTATATTACAGTTATAACACCTAAAAACCTCACTCAGGTATTGCATTTCAAGGCATTTTTCATATTTTTGTCCTCAAAAAGCTGCTGTCTTTACGACTGGTTTACTTATCTCATCCAAAGTCTTTTGTTCTGTTTGTTGTTTTTGACTGTTGTTGGGTGTGAAGGTACATTATGCTTGCTATTTTAACACGAGTTCACTGTGCTTTGTTCCTCCAGATTATATTATTTTTGTATTACGGACCGAACAATAATATTCAATACACATGTAATATTGCTATGTAAAGCTTTGTTTTGAGTTTGAGAGCTTTTCATGGTCTGCTAAAAATATATATTATTTTATTATAATAAATAGTTTTTTAACTTTTAATGGATGAAACGTGAGGAGAATAATACCAACTCATTGGACCTAGTTCAAAAAACCTTATAAGACGTAATATCGTTGCACCTGCAGCAGTCATGACATGGCAGCAAGGTTCCTTGATTATTACATTAGAATGAGAGTATAGTTCTGAGCCGTATAGAAAATACCAACTTTTCATGAAGCAACAAAAGGGTCAAGTTATAAATAGGAAAGATTTCTGATTTTTGGAATTTTTATGTGAAATGCTAATGATCTAATCTGATTCAGGGATTTAGCTAAGCTAAAGTTCTCCCACCAGACCCAGAGATCGGCTGAATGGATTCAAAAACGTTAAAACTCAACAACTCAACTTTAGGGGGGATTTGTAAAATGAGGCTTTTCCAAAAAAGTGAAGTGTTCCTTTAAGGCAGGGGTGTCAAACTCAGTTCCTGGAGGGCCGCAGCCCTGCATAGTTTAGTTGCAACCTTGCTTTAACACACTTAGGCCAGAAGTTAACGAGAATTATTTATATTATTTATTAAATTTCCCATTTATTGTATTTTATTAATGTCTACCCCAACCCCAACCCTAAACCCAACCATCACAGTAATGTAAAAACAGTAGTTGTACCGAGTATTATTTATGTTATTTAATAAATTACCCAATAATTTGTATTTTATTAACGCCTACCCCACCCCAACCGTCACAGTACTGTAAAAATATTAATTATTGTTATACAGTTGCAAAAATGATGCTATATTGATGTGCGTATCCACAGCTGTATCTTATCCAGACTTTACCATTTCGCAGTTCGCTGCGTTGAAACGTTCAAGCTTGGTGAACTCTGACCTGTGAAATTGCATCACATGGCTGCGTGAGACCAATCGAAGATCAAAACATGACCTCTCTGTACAGAAATTTAAAATATGGACCAATCGCTCGCTTTTTTTTATTTAAATTTTTTTTAATAAAATTTTTTTAATTTAATTTAATTAAATCATCTTGTTTAATCCCGCCGCTTTTCGCAACACCGTACGACAGAATTTCGCAAGCTCAAACTCTAGTGTGACAGTGGCATTATCTGTAGGTTTCAAACAAGACTGAAGGACTCAATTAGTTTGATCAGGTGTGTTTAATTAGGATTGGAACCAAACTGTGCAGAACTGTGGCCCTCCAGGAACTGAGTTTGACACCTGTGCTTTAAGGCACTGAAATGTATTTACCTGCTGACTGGAGGAGGGCGACCAAACTTCCTGCTGCAACAGCGCCTCCGTTAGCTACAGCTGCTGCAGACATCATGCTGGCGGCCAGAGAACCTGCTGCTATACCCGCAGAGGTGAACCCAGCCACGGTCAGTGCCACTAAATATATTCTAAATATATTCAAATTGGCTTAAAGAACAACTAAATGCACTACAGAATGTTATGTTTTTAAATACATGTACAAATTGCTTGGTTGGCTTGGTTTACGGCTCCAACTGCTAGACAGCCCAAGCTTGTTAGTCAGGGTTCGTGCAAAGCTAAATTTTTGCCCCCTTTTTAATTTTTTTTTTTAGGTTACACAGATTTTGCTCCGCATGTAAAGGCATCAACCTGCTTCTTATTTATGTAATGTGTTCTCACATGAAATTAATCTCACATTTTCAACTTATTTCATGAATGGCAAATAATTTAACCTAACACCCTTGAAAGAAAATGGCACTGATGTAAGCTACATTTTTAATTTGCAGGGTATAAAATACTTTTTATAGAGTATAGAGCACTATTAGAAGGGCTACCTTTTTTTACTCATACTTTCTTTTGAGTGTTAGTTAGAATAGATACTTTGAATCGTTTAATTTTTTTACTACATTTTTTGGCAAGCAATGATACTTTTACTTGACTTTACTGTACTGAATTTTTTAGTAGTCTTACAACCACTGACTCAATTTACACAATATATATAAATATAAAGCATTTTTATATGCAATTTAGATGATATGTTTTCTGAATGGAAATAGTAGCACATGTTTTGACCTCAGTATTATGAATACATTATAAAAACAGTATGTAATAAATAATCCCATATGGAATGTGAATATTGATCAAATTGATGCTGCATTATTTGCTTCTTCCAGCAGGACAGGCTGAGTGCAATCAGATTCTCGGTTTACCTGCTCCAGTTGCAACCCCAATTATGGTGAACAGTCCTGAAAAATAAATAAATAAAACTCAAATCAATTTCTTTTTATAACAGATTTGTTTTCAACAGTTTTTGTATGCACTCTTAAAAGTTAAGGTGCCACAAAGAACATTTTAGTTAAAAGTTCTTTGACCCTTTAACTTCCACTACGATTAAAAAATAAATAAATAATTATCTTTGGTTAAATTGTGTTCCTTAAACCACTTAAACCAAGCAATTTAGCATTTTTTGTTTTGTTTTAATGATAATCTAACCTTGAAGAGATAATGCCAACCCTAACAGGAATTGAATAGATGATGCCAACCCTGTGAGGACTTTGAGGACAGTCTTAAGCAATACACAAACTATTCTTATGTACTGTAACAATCAGATCATTTACACATTTATATACACACACATAGACAACCTTTTTTTAATACACACCATATATTGTACAATTGCAGGTTAACTATGTATATGTAGCCTAGTCAACTTAACCTTTTGTAAAGCTGCTTTGGAATGAAAGTTATTGGGAAAAGCACTATACAAATAAACTTGAATTGAACTGAACTGAACCTATGGACAAAAGGTCAACCAAGTGGTTACAATGCCAGTAAAAGGGTTTAACCACTTTTTTTTTATATAGTGTGAAGAACATTTTCATTAAAAAGAGACTTTTTCTACTGTAAAGAAATTATTAGGAAATTAGGGTCAAACATTTTGTCAATGTATCTCGGCACATTTTGAATTAATGTGACAAGGAACACCAGTGAGAAACATAATGTTCTTCAGTGGTGTTACTCATAAGAAAAGTAACACCAGTAACAGTAACCTCAGTCACAATTTTCATTACAAATGCAATTTACAAAACATCTAAGCACATGTTGATACTCACTAAATTAAGTAGATTAATCCATTTATATTCTACCTTTTTTTTTATTTTGATAAATCCTTAACAATAATGGAGGCCACACCAGTGACGCTAACTATAATTGACATATTTCTGATAACTGAAAAATTACAGTGGAGTTACAATGGACCTTTCTTCATAGACCTTTAGCAAACAGGAAGATGAAAGTCAAGTTATGTCACCAGAGTGTTTATTTCAAAATAATACATTTTTGCTTAAGGGTAACTCCAGTGACAAAACTACAGGGGACCACTAGTTTTACTATAGCCTATTTGAAATATTGGTATTGTCTGTCTTTTTTTATGTAATTTACATCTTATATTTTATTGTTATGAATACATTGTATTTTGAATGGTAGAAAAATCTGTTTTTGACCTCAAAATAAAGCACCTTCCTTTTGGCTCTGGGGACCAGCAGTTTTGTGGTTCTTGAAATTTAGAATTAAAGGTGCAGTAGGTAATCTGCCACAATGCTAACCGGTTAGCATAATATCTTTGAAACAGTCCCTCCCCTGCCGTCCAAAGCCACGCCTCCTGAAACACAAACGCGTGCACCTTAAAGATGACAGCAGACAACCCACTGGTTCATGTCATTCGCCAGTTAGAAAACTTTACAGTACTTTATAATACTACAATTCAGAAACGAAAAACTGTATTACATCTAGCACGTTTTCAGTTATGTAGAAAGCAAAACTAGTCACAATGTGCAATATTTCATGCATGCAAGGATCTCTCGTCTCCCTCTCTCATGCGCTTTGCCCTAAAGCAACTACTGTATTCTTAGTGGTTGGCCGGCGGCGTGCAGGAATTACACTTATTACGAAGCCATACTTGCATGCTATTTCAGACCAAATATTCAGAGTAGCATGGTAAACAATATAGGAAACGCGTCACAGGTTGTCATTGTTCATAAATGAACCAATGTGAATATAAAACCAACTTCACCTCAGTAAAGCAGGCTAGGCGGAATAGCGCTATTTACTTATGTTTTGTTGTTAAACTAAATAAAAATCTACATTATCGATGCTGTAAAAGGTCCCTCATGAAATTGAAAATAGTCACATCATTTACTTTAATCATTACTATTGGAATGTGAAGAGACTTTCAACCAGCACAACAAAAAATGTTTCTGA
The DNA here is from genome assembly GCA_903798115.1 of Danio jaintianensis. Classification (NCBI taxonomy): domain Eukaryota; kingdom Metazoa; phylum Chordata; class Actinopteri; order Cypriniformes; family Danionidae; genus Danio; species Danio jaintianensis. Next base: position 10,756,752 of record CAIGQV010003909.1, on the reverse strand, counting down.
AGACAATCACCTACTGCACCTTTAATTCAAAAACAATTATTGCCACATTGATGACTCAAAAGGGTGCAACTGTTCAAATAACATAGTTTAATTTTAACCCTTTAACTGCCCCACCAAGAAAACATTTTTGGATTGCATTTCTTAACTCCTAATGGCGCTAGTTAACACACTCAATGCATTTTTTTTTCAACACATCCCATAATTTGTGGGATAATAAATATATACCTCTACCAAATGATTGATATGTCGGTTTATGGTAAAAGTACCATAATTAATACATATACAATGAAAATCAGAACATATGAAGTGTAAGACCAATTTATTTAAAAAAATAATCAAAATAAAACATTTTTGAATACTAAATCATCTTTATTTTTTTAAGTATGCCATAAAATATTTTAGATTCTCATTTAACATGTTTTCTTTTTTTTTTTTTTTTTTTACAATAAAACCAAAATCAAGTGTAGATTATGTTTATTTAATTGTTTTGTAAACCAACAATGCTGTGTGTGTAAGCCATTATTTAAAACACTCATCCTTTAAATTACTTTAACAGTCATTATTTAAAACAGTCAAAATAGGGTCAACCATTTGGTAGAGCAGGCAGTTTATGGGTTAAAAAATAAGGAAATTGTGAACCTAAAGATTTCTTCAAGTGTAATATTTCTGTTAAGGACAGAAAAAAACTTACATTTCCGAAGAACGAGCCTTTTCATTGAAACCAAAATGAATGATTTAGCATCAGGGCTAAATGCTAATAAAATATCTATCAGTGAAAGCGGATATTACATTATATTTATTTTTACTTTTGTTTTTTGACAGATATTTCTGTCTTCCGTCTCTGACCCACAAACAAACAAACAAACAAACAATATAGGCAAAAAAAAATGCAGATTAAATATAAATACACACGGCATTTTATATCCCATATTAATAATCAAACGTTTATGCTACTCACCACGCCCCATGATTTAGCAGGTCGTTGTCTACAGAGAGATCTGGTTCTTTGCTGGACGAAAGGAAACCGAAACTGCTTCCTGGAAATCACGTGTGTATCCAGGATTATAGCGGGGTTGCTTTTTAAACCAATAACCTTTAAAAGAATTACTGAAATTTTCTTACGTACATCGCGATGTTTCTGACTGTGCATACGAAGCTTGTATATGCGCTTTGAAAAATGTATTAACCTACTTTTGTTTTTCCAATAGGCTGTTTGACATCGCTGAATCGGGCCATTGTTACAGTCTGAAAAAAAAAATACAACAGCTGAGGAATGTACGTGGGTACTGGGTAGTTACAACTTACAAATAGGGCAACAGGCAGTAAAAAAGCATTTTATTTTGGAAAACAATTTTTTAAAGGAAAAAATAAATAAATCATATATATACATATATATATACAGTGCACAGCATTTATGAGTACACTCCTCACAAACCTATCTTTTAAATGAATATTTTTAATAGGAAGCTATACAATATTATATTTGTGCATATACAGTAATGGCCAAAAGTTTTGAGAATGACACAAATATTAGTTTTCACAAAGTTTGCTGCTAAACTGCTTTTAGATCTTTGTTTCAGTTGTTTCTGTGATATACTGAAATATAATTACAAGCACTTCATACATTTCAAAGGCTTTTATCGACAATTACATGACATTTATGCAAAGAGTCAGTATTTGCAGTGTTGGCCCTTCTTTTTCAGGACCTCTGCAATTCGACTGGGCATGCTCTCAATCAACTTCTGGGCCAAATCCTGACTGATAGCAACCCATTCTTTCATAATCACTTCTTGGAGTTTGTCAGAATTAGTGGGTTTTTGTTTGTCCACCTGCCTCTTGAGGATTGACCACAAGTTCTCAATGGGATTAAGATCTGGGGAGTTTCCAGGCCATGGACCCAAAATTTCAACGTTTTGATCCCCGAGCCACTTAGATATCACTTTTGCCTTATGGCACGGTGCTCCATCGTGCTGGAAAATGCATTGTTCTTCACCAAACTGTTGTTGGATTGTTGGAAGAAATTGCTGTTGGAGGGTGTTTTGGTACCATTCTTTATTCATGGCTGTGTTTTTGGGAAATAAATTGTGAGTGAGCCCACTCCCTTGGATGAGAAGCAACCCCACACATGAATGGTCTCAGGATGCTTTACTGTTGGCATGACACAGGACTGATGGTAGCGCTCACCTTTTCTTCTCCGGACAAGCCTTTTTCCAGATGCCCCAAACAATCGGAAAGGGGCTTCATCTGAGAATATGACTTTGCCCCAGTCCTCAGCAGTCTATTCGCCATACTTTTTGCAGAAGATCAATCTGTCCCTGAGGTTTTTTTTGGAGAGAAGTGGCTTCTTTGCTGCCCTTCTTGACACCAGGCCATCCTCCAAAAGTCTTCGCCTCACTGTGCGTGCATATGCGCTCACACCTGCCTGCTGCCATTCCTGAGCAAGCTCTGCACTGGTGGCACTCTGATCCCGCAGCTGAATCCTCTTTAGGAGACGATCCTGGTGCTTGCGGGACTTTCTTGGACTCCCTGAAGCCTTCTTAACAAGAATTGAACCTTTTTCCTTGAAGTTCTTGATGATCCTATAAATTGTTGATTTAGGTGCAATCTTAGTAGTCACAATATCCTTGCCTGTGAAGCCATTTTTATGCAACGCAATGATGGCTGCACGCGTTTCTTTGCAGGTCACCATGGTTAACAATGGAAGAACAATGATTTCAAGCATCACCCTCCTTTTAACATGTCAAGTCTGCCATTCTAACCCAATCAGCCTGACATAATGATCTCCAGCCATGTGTTTGTCAACATTCTCACCTAAGTTAACAAGATGATTACTGAAATGATCTCAGCAGGTCCTTTAATGAAAGCAATGAAATGGATTGGAAAGTTTTTTCAGGATTAAGTTAATTTTCATGGCAAAGAAGGACTACGCAATTCATCTGATTACACTTCATAACATTCTGGAGTATATGCAAATTGCTATTATAAAAACTTAAGCAGCAACTTTTCCAATTTCCAATATTTATGTAATTCTCAAAACAGGCCACGACTGTACATTAGATTAGTCAGTAATGAAGCCAAATCTGGAGCTTATCTAACAAAATAACTTTCGATAACGGTCCAAAAACTAGTACACCCAAATTTATATGTTATAGAAAAATATTTAATTCAGATTTAAATAATAGGAAAAATCAAGAGAAGCAAAAAATGGAAAAATTTAGTTGAAATTTTGTAGGTTGTATTTTTTTTTTGCTATATTTTTGCTATATTTAGCTTGAGTTGCTTGAATATTTTGCTTGAATTCTTGAATCTTTCAATTTCTAAATATGTTTGGTGACTAAAATATTATTTAAATAAATATATCTGTTTAATAAATCTGTTTTGTTTAAATGCACCAAAATACATTGCCTATATTCACTGAGAAATGGGGTGTATTTTCATTTTCAAAATGGGGTGTACTCAATTATGCTGAGCACTGTATATGTATATAAATAGGTAGGCTAGGGTCACTATAACTTTAACAATTCTTTTTACAGTTTTTTATTTTTACTGAACTGTAGCCTACTGTAAATATGTCTAATAATGTGACATAGCAAAAATTAAGAAAATAGAACTCTTAATAATATACTGTATAGATAACATGAGAGCAATTTATCTTTGTTGGACACTTATCTTCATACAGTGCTACTTATGCTATTTGAAATTATGAATAACATTATTTGTTTTCTTCATGACTCATCAAACATTTTCAATAAATATATAGGCTATTTAATATTTAGTAATTTTTTGGTCAAAGTCATTGAGCAACTGTCCAGATCAGGCTCCAGCTGAAACTGTTGTTTTAGTATTCTCCTTTCAGAGATCCTCCTGAAGGGTGCAGTGCTTGTAATGCTTCAGATCAATCCAATATTATACAGGCAGTTTCTCTTTTTGTAGACCTCATATGCAGCTACAGGAATATCATTCTTTGGATTGTTACTTCATTCATTTCAGCATTTTATTGCTTCACATATTTTGAAATGGCTTCGGACAATTTAGCTTACCCAATTCACCTATAGCGCATGTCTTTGGACTTGTGTGAGAAATGGCTCAGGGGTGAGCACTGTCGCCTCACAGCAAGAAGGTCGCTGGTTCGAGCCTTGGCTGGGTCAGTTGGCATTTCTGTGTGGAGTTTGCATGTTCTCCCGGTGTTGGCGTGGGTTTCCTCCAGGTGCTCCGGTTTCCCCCACAAGTCCAAAGAAATGCTATAGGTGAATTGGGTAAGCTAAATTGTTCGTAGTGTATGTGTGTGAATGAGTGTGTATGGATGTTTTCCAGTGATGGGTTGCAGCTGAAAGGGCATTTGCTGCGTAAAACATATGCTGGATAAGTTGGCGGTTCATTCTGCTGTGGCAACCCCAGATTAATAAAGGGACTAAGCCAAAAAGAAAATGAATGAATTAAAAATGAATATTTTGAAATATGAAAACAATGTAAGTTGTAGAACTGACTTGGCACCCAAACCAATTTATCAGCATGTTGAATAGTACATTTATGCATATTTAGCAGATATTTTTTATTCAAAATGACTTAACACTGCATTCAAGGTAACATTTCATGACTTTTTTGCCAATTTATTTAAATCATTTTGAAGCAATTTCATTTTTCAAGATGAGAAAATAAACTCTTAAGATGAGAAAGATCTTAAGCTCTTAAGATAAGATTTTGTTTTGCTATAATTACTGAATGCTTTTAAACAAACAACAAAATAAATTTGCTTTTGCTGCAGAACCTAATGACAAACTATAACAGGACTTATTTTCTAAATCATTGATTATTTAACACATTGTAGGACTCACTTAAAAGAGCTAACTCTGGTTCAAATCACAGCTGTCCTAGGTCTTTCCAGGTGCTGCAGTTTCCCCTACAGTCCAAAGACATGTGATAGGCCTATAGAATAATTGGATGAACTTAATTGGCTAATGTGTGAATTGGAGAGTATATGGATTTTCCCCAACACTGGGATTGAGTACAACATGGAAGGGCATCTGCTGTGTAAAACATATACCTGAGTAATTGGCGGTTCATTCCACTGTGGCAACCCCTGATAAAGCAGGGAATAAGGTGAGTGAGTGTATTTTGTAAATCTCCATATTTTTGTTTGCATTTTATTGTTTCACATATTTCAAATTACAAATATTTACAACATTCAATTACTTTACAACTGACCTGGCCTCCTAAACAAAGCTATATGAGCATTTTTGAAATGTACATTTATGGTAGCAGAATTGTTTATCCAAAAGGACTTATAAAATGTTATACCGTGAATGGAGTTTTATCTTCAAGCATTCTCTGAGAATCATAACACAACCTTGTTGTTTTTGGAATTGATGTTTATTTATTTTTTTAGCAAATACAAGACAGAGACTGTCATTGATTTATAATGCAATTTATTTAAACAATTTTAATAAGATTCTAACAAGATTTTAACCATTTTTTGCTCAGGATAATATATAGTTTTGTTATAACACACAATTTAAAACAACAGCAAACAATATAGTAGCTACAGGAACTTGAGAATATCACATTTAAAAGTTAGTAGTGTCCACGTTTATGGTTGTAAATTAGTTAAATGCTTTGTTTGAATAAATAAATTAATTAATTAATTAATAACTAAATAAATAAAATCTATCTTACAGTGAAGGGCTTGTCAGGCACAGATGAACCGTCTCTCACGGCGGCTCTTCTGCAGAACCTGCACTACAGAACAATGGTCGACCCAAGAGCGCCACCCAGAGCCCCTTTTTTTGTGTGAATTGAACCTTTCGCGTTGAGTGATATTCTATGTGCTGTGATAGGCTCACCAATTGACTGAAGCAATGAAACCAGCGATCCGGCTGCGACTCCTCCTCCATTTGCTGTAGCAGTTACTGACATCATCCAGGAGGCAATAGAACCTCCAGCAATTCCACCTGCTGTGAAACCTGCAGCTGATACTGCTGCAGGAACTGCAAAAAATGCTGCGACTGTTGGTGAAAAGAAGTTAGTTAAAGAAGTTTAGCTGTACGCTATAAATAGTTAGAGAATAATTAGTAGTCCAATCAGAGGAGTTTATAGGTGTGTGCGTGCATCCAAAAAGAAAGTAAAACTGTAAAGGTTGAATGCTTACTTTCAGTGGAAAGTCAATATCTGTTTGTTGTAGCGTAGGCTATAATGTTTATAAACCATACAGAACTACTGTGAAGATTACTAATTAGGATACATATATGTTTTTTATTTCTGCCCGTACATTTTAGCCGTTGTTATAGGCTACGATAGGCTACTAGGCTATATTAACGCACATATCTCAGGTAGCGCATGCGCTGTAATGTTGTTTACCACTTCATGAGTCAGCTCGCGCAGCAGGGCGGTTCACGTGCGCAGTTCGTGGTGCTAACGCACGCACGTAGACAATGGATCTAGTATGACATTAATTGTTCATCATTTTAACACATTGTGTTTATACTGTATGTTTACATTTATTGCAAATGTATATTCATTCACTTATTATGTAAATTTATTAATGTTGTATTGTACCTTTAGCCTATCTGTTTATATATTTTATATTTTTTACGTTGCAGAACCACACACAAAACAGTTTAATAAAGACAATTTGGATTACTTGAGACATCATTGCTGTGACCGGGCAAACTGCAGCCTTCCTCCACATCCAAACCAGCAATAAGTTGAAGTGATTTTTCAAAGACTGAATTCCCAGTTGTTACTTTTATTCGTTGAATTTGTATGGTTTTGGATTCAGTGTTTATTATTACATTTTTATAACTTAGAAGTTTGCACAAGAGTTAACGTATGCTGTGAAAACACTACAATTAGGTTTGGTCGACACTGGACGTGACCTGTTAACTCTGCTAAACTAGAATTACTAATAAAACTAAACCTTAACCTAAATGCATAAAATATAAATAGAAATATGTTCACAAAATTAAAAAAAATCAACTAAAACTAACAAAAATGAAACTAAAATAAATATGTACACAATACGTGCATTGGATCAAACAATAATTTAAATGTTAGTACATCACATGAGGTTGGTGCAACACTACAACATTTTATTTATTTATTATTGATAAGAAGTAGCCTATAACACACATCAAATGTAAAATACATATTTGATATTTACCTGCTCCTGAAGCTGCTGCGAGAATTGTAACTTGGGAATAGAAAAACAATAAATTACTTGTCAGTTGTTAAAGACCAACCTTTAATATTCTAATTAATATTACATTCAAATATGCGTACCTGGACCCATCTTCAGTCGAGTCTAAGTGAAGAAACTCGGAATGAATTCAGATATGTGAACGCTTGATTAAATGGTTCAGTGGGCGGCTGCTTATCAAGAAATCAAATCGAAAACACAAATGAATCTCTCTTCTCTTTAGCGCCTCTTGAGTTTTCTTTACAATGAATCACCTTCCTTTATGCCTTCCTGGATAAAACAATAAACAGGATTCCTTATATAAACATTTAGCTCCTAAAACGTTTGAAATCCTGAGTATAACCTCAAATCGTTTTAGGTTTTTTTTTGTAAGAAACTATAGTGTTCACGGATTATGTCTATTATTAACAAATATATTGAGGCATTCGTGTATCATTTTGAGCAATGAGGGATTTAAAAAGTTTGAGATCACCGGCAGGCATCACACAATAACGAGAACATCAGCTCATCAGATGTTCACATGGAACAACTATAGCCCACTGGATCCACCGATATCAATACATGAGTGTTTAATGTAAATAAAGCCAGAAAAAGATACAAAGTGCTTGCCTAAACTATAAATATGATGCAATTGCCAGCATTGAACATTTAATTTCAATAACAAAAAAACATTTTCAAGTGTTTTATTAAATGCAAATTATATACTATTTTGAAAATGTGTCATTTTATATATGTTACATGATACAAATAAATAAAATAGAGATAAAGAAATATGTTAATACAACTGATTTTATACATGACTAGAAACTGAAACTTCTTCCTGGAAATCACAAAAATAGAAATAGAAAAATCTTGGAAATAGACTTGGTTATGTCTGAAGGCTGAAAAACATCCAAATGAAAAAACACTATAATAAATTATAGAAACACTAGTGTTTTTATACCATACTATATGTATTAGTATATGTGTGCTCAGCATAAATGAGTACACCCCCTTTTGAAAATTTATATTTTATCCATATCTCAATGAATATAGGCAATATCATTGGTGCATTTTAAACAAAAGAGTTGTTTTAAACATTTATATCCATTAAAATAAGTGTATCACCAAACATCTTTAGGAAAACAAAAATAATATATTTACATGTAAAAAAATTACAAACACAAAATTTTAACTACATTTTATATTTTTTATGTTTCTCTTGATTTTTCCTATTTTCCCCAACATATTAATTTGTGTGTACTAATATACTATATTACTGTGTACTATAACTGTGATCTTAAGATATTTTGTTAGATTAGTTCCAGTTTTGGCTACTGTCTAATCTAATGTATGCGCACAAATATATTATTGTAAAGCATCCGATAGAAAATATTTTACTAATATAATAAACTAATTTACTAATATATATACACTTTATTAGGTACACCTGTCCAACTGCTTGTTAATGCACATTTCTAACCAGGCAATCACACGGCAGCAACTCATGCATTTAGGCATGTAGATATGGTCAAAACGATCTGCTGCAGTTCAAACAGAGCATCGGAATGAGGAAGAAAGGTGATTTAAGTGACTTTGAACGTGGCATGGTTGTTGGTGCCAGACGAGCTGGTCTGAGTATTTCAGAAACTGCTGATCTACTGGGATTTTCACGCACAACCATCTCTAGGGTTTACAGCGAATGGTCCGAAAAAGAAAATATCCAGTGAGCGGCAGTTCTGTGGGGGCAAATGCCTTGTTGATGCCAGAGGTCAGAAAAGAATGGCCAGACTGGTTCGAGCTGATAGAAAGGCAACAGTAACTCGAATAACCACTCGTTACAACCGAGGTATGCAGAAGAGCATCTCTGAACGCACAACACGTCCAACCTTGAGATGGATAGACTACAGCAGCAAAAGACCACACCGGGTGCCACTCCTGTCAGCTAGGAACAGGAAACTGAGGCTACAATTCGCACAGGCTCACCAAAATTGGACAATAGAAGAATGGAAAAACATTGCCTGGTCTGAGTCTTGATTTCTGCTGCGACATTCGGATGGTAGGGACAGAATTTGGCGTCAACATGAAAGGATGGATCCATCCTGCCTTGTATCAACGGTCCAACGCAAAAAGGGGTCCAACCCAGTACTAGTAAGGTGTACCTAATAAAGTGGCCAGTGAATATAAGGAAAGAAAAGAAGCGTTGTGACATGGCCAGGTATGGTGACCCATACTTGGAATTTGTGCTCTGCATTTATCCCCTCCAAGTGCACACACACAGCAGTGAACACACACAGCAGTGAACACTTTTTAATTATACATTCTTGTTTTCTTAAGCAGCAACACTATGCAAACTTGCATGTCATTAAATACATTTACTATTTATTCAAGTGTATAAAATTAACATGTACACAAATGCAAAGTGTTCATAAACATCCACCATCATCAGTTTTCATTAACAATGATTATTGCGAACATTAATAGCCCAATTATTAAGGTTAACATCATGGCCATATATTTTGATATGAGCCTTTCAGTCTTATCATCGTTATTTGGAGGTGGACGAGAGAAAAAATCTGCTGCTCCACCAACCACAGCACCGACTGCACCCCCCACTGATGCCACTGCAGCGGTCGCTCCTGCAGACAGTCCAGCAGCACCTGATCAGGGGAAACACTAGAAAAAATCTGTAAAACGCTCTGGAACAATTTGGGAATGGAATTGGGGCTGAGATCACAAATGATAAACAGCATGATTGGTATAGTACATTTATATGTCCTGGAATAATTGATGACCGGCCATTACATTAATAATGGACGCCCAAGGTGATGATGCACCCATGATACAAAGTGGAGTATGCAAGTACAGCTAATAATGAATTCTAATAATTTAACAGATGGAGTAAATTATTTAGCTTATACTACATTTATTCTTTTATGGTTATCACATCTAAAGACACTGTTCAGGTGTTGCGTTTCAAAACCTTCACCACGTTTTTGTCCTCAAACGTCTCCTGTGTGTGGAACTAGTGTTACATCTCATCCAAAACCTTATGTTTTGATGTGATTTTGGACTGTTGCAGGCTGTGAAGTAATCCCAGATTTACAGTGGATTTGTGTGCGGAGCAGCTCGACGAGGTTGTGTTCTGTCCTGCGTGTGGCGCCAACACACACACCAGGGACATTTTAGAAATGAAGCCACAGGAGTTAGGAAACTATGTGATATGGCTGTATGACATATTTTCTTACTCATTTTCATGATTTTTTGATGCCAAGCCGGGAATCAATCTATATGTCAGCACACTTTAACACAAGGTTATTGTTTCTTGTTATGTCCTTTTGCTGTCCTATAATTAATGCAGCAATATATTTTTTTAAATATAAGAAAGGGCCTCACGGTGGCACAGTGGGTAGCACAATCGTCTCACAGCAAGAAGGTCGCTGGTTCGAGCCTTGGCTGGGTCAGTTGGCATTTCTGTGTGGAGTTTGCATGTTCTCCCGGTGTTGGCGTGGGTTTCCTCCAGGTGCTCTGGTTTCCCCCACAAGTCCAAAGACATGCGGTATAGGTGAATTGGGTAAGCTAAATTGTCCGTAGTGTATGTGTGTGAATGAGTGTGTATGGATGTTTCCCAGTGATGGGTTGCGGCTGGAAGTGCATCCGCTGCGTAAAACATATGCTGAATAAGTTGGCGGTTCATTCCGCTGTGGCGACCCCAGATTAATAAAGGGACTAAGCCGAAAAGAAAGAGAATGAATGAATGAATAAATATCAGAAAGAATAATTATTTTTTGCTGTGTTTTAGTCATTTAAAATACATCCTTATCTTCTAGTATATCGAATATTATCTTATCTATCTTAAATCCTATGTATATGGCGAGGCTGGTGTAAACATGGTCATTGACTAGAGTGGCCATGATCAGCTGCGGTAGCTGCGTTGGATCCGTAACACGCCACACGTGCAACCGGATTACTGTCAAGATCTGCATGTAACTACTTTTGCTGTGCATTTATCTGAAAATAACTGCACACCTTGTTCCTCAGCCATTCAGTATCAAGCGTTCAAAAGCCCCACAGTAAATGTAACTTTATTTCCATGACAATTTGCATAATCCAAACACTTGTGCTATTTGTTTAAAAGTCTGTAAATAAATTGTCAAGGCACATGTGGAAAAAAAGTTTCATAAATAATAGGGATTCACCTGCTGACAATGACGGCTTTAAAGTGAAACAACATTCCTGTGCCTAAAACAAAAATGTGTTTGGATGATTCCTTTAAGTAGTTTATATTACATTCATTTTAGATGTGTAACAAACAATTCTTCTTTGCTGTTTTAAAGTGACAATATACTTTCTACTTTAACCATGTAACCATGACTTTGAAGGCAGTGTTCATTTATTTCAGTGTTCATTGATTTTGCTGTGTAACTAGTTTTGCTCTCCACCTTTTTCAGCATGAGACTTCTGCATTTCAAATTCTGTGTGTGGGGAGCTTCCATTTAAAAGAACTGAAACTTAAATTTTGGTTCATCTAACCAAAGAAATGCATATTGTTATTATGGTCATCTCCTCTGGTACGTTCTTTTCTTAAATATCTGCACTACTTTCACTTGAGAAACTTACTTATGATGCACATCAGAAGTCAAGTTGAATTTTGGCAGATTGGACACCTCTTTGGCACTGTTAAAGAGCCTCTATTATGGGATTTTGAAAATTACCATCCATGCAGTGTGTAACACAGCTCTAAGTGAATAGAAACATCCAGCTGAGGTTTAAATCTGAAAATGCACCATGCACTGTTTAAAACTATTGATTCTTTTGAGTCGACTCAGAGTCAGATGAATGATTCGTCCCTAGTTCGGATCTTTTGCCTGGACACGTCGATATGGGACATCGCCAAATATGAAGTGCTGGAGCCAGTAAAATGTGAGGGATTATGGGATTGATCATGACGCGAAGATTGCTATCACTGAGAGATGGCCAGACATGTGGCTGTGGGAAATAAAGGGTTAAAGTTTGTTTTCACAACAATACCACAGTATAACATGTGCTGTGTTTGTTCCTGTCATTTTTCTGATGATTGATACAATAACCTACCCTGCAACACGGGATTCGCCGGCCGTTTGTTATTAAAGGAAGGAGCAGCAAAGACTGCTAATGTATGGGACTTTGTCAGTAACTGTTACACAGTTTATATGGACCAGTTTCTTCTTCCTCCAGATCCTGTAAGTGTTTCACCTTCCTACAGAACTTTTAAGTGTGATTAAAATTGTTGTCTTGTTTTCTGTAGTTTGCAAAATATGTATTTAATTGTGTGTTGTAACTTGTAATCGCTCCGCGCGGCTTGTAAACACTTATCTATTATAGATCAGTGCTTGTAATGTATCTCTCAGGTTAAATCTTTATGGGGCTATTCACATATTGCGTCCAAAACCATGTTGAAAACGTGATGCGTGCTTCTTCCTTTACCGATTTAAATGCGTTTCTAAATTAATTAATTAGTCAATTTTCTAAATAGTTCAACTTTGCCACTGTGTGGATTAATACTGAATGTGTGTCATTGTTATTACTTGGGGTTAGGGGTAAGAATAGATTATATGCTGGTGTTTGACTGCATTGATTTAATGCACTCCTGCATTGGGCTTACACATATACTCTGTGGCACTTCATGACCGTGGTGGGCGTTTCTCTCAGTCTTGCGCTGAACGCAGTTTACCAATGACAACAGACTGGGTCATCGGACCAATCACCGCAGATTAGCATCATGCAAAGGAGGGGTTTGGGAACAAATGAATCACTGAACAAATCATATGGGAGTCATTGGGATAAATAGGTAAAAATAAATGCATATTATAAGACAATGAAAGTGTTTTTTTGACCTTCCATGCATATCAGCCTGTTGTTGGAGACACCCAAAACCAAAATATGACCTTTTATTATGCATAATAGGGGCTCTTTAATGACCTCCCATAATTGCATTGTATTCTACCTTCTGTCTTCTGTCTGACATCCAGCCATGATCAGATTTTTCAATTCTTATCCTTTTTTCCTATTCCATTGTTGTTATTTTTTGCAATGTGTATTTGAAGCTGTATTTGTATGTTTGTGAACATTGAAGAAACTGACAAAACTACATTTAAAAATTTAATATGTTCACGCTGGAATATGTAACGCTACAATTAATCCATTTAAAGTGAAAACAGCCAGTCGCACATTTGGCTTTGTGCTTTATTTCTTTTGTCCATCATGAAAATAACATCATGATTGGTATTTTAGCGTGACATTAGTATCACAAGCATATCTGTGGCCAAAGCTCTCTTTTTTGACTCACTTTATTTTATTCCTCTAATGTATTATTTTCTTTTTGTATTACATACAGAACACTAATATTTAATATATACATCTGTGATATTGCTGAATGACTTGTTTTGAGTTTGAGGACTTTTCATGGTCTGTTAAAAGTAATTAGTTCATTCTAATAAATGTACTTTTCATTTTTCATGGATGAACTGTGAGGAGAGAATAATACCAACTCACTGCACCTAGTTATTTTTATGTATTTCACTTATTATTTACAGTTTAACTGAAACCACTACCACAATTTATGCAAAGGATTATAGGACTTAGGAAAAGGTGGACATATTAATAGCAGATTTCCCCAAAGGTTCAAGCTGTTTTAAATATAAGTGACATATTCATAATAGTTTTTGTTATTAAGGCACTGAAATGTATTTACCTGCTGACTGAAGGAGGGCGACCAAGCTTCCTGCTGCCACACTGCCTCCGTTAGCTATGGCTGCTGAAGACATCATGCTGGCGCCCAGAGAACCTGCTGCTATACCCGCAGAGGTGAACCCAGCCATGGTCAGCACCACCGGAGCTAACGCAGCTGTACCAACTAGTTGACAGAAACACCAATCAAATACATGCTTTCATTTGAAGAAACAATCCTCAGAACATCTTCACCTGCTGGAATGGCTTGATGTATGGGGCTATTTGCACTACAATAACACATTTCCTCAGATGTTATTTACATTAAGTGGAAATGTGATATGTAACGATATGTAAATTTTTTTTTTTTTTTTTATATCCAAGAAGTATATTTAGATGCTATTTATTCTAAATGGAAATAGTAGCAGACATTTTAACTTCAGTTATATATGGCTACATTATAAAAACTGAATGTGAATATTTATCAAATTGATGCTGTTTTATTGGCCTCTGCCAGCAGGACAGGCTGAGTATAAACAGACTCTCGCTTTACCTGCTCCAGCTGCAAGCCCAATTATAGTGCCCAGTCCTGAAAAATAAATAAATAAAACTCATTAAATCAATGTAGTTTGTTTTAAACATCATTTTGTTTACAACAGTCTCTGTACACACTCTTAAAAATTAAGATGGCAGGAAGAACCAAAAAGAGGTTTTCACAACTTTTTTGGCTCCACAAAGAACATTTTAGTGAAAAGGTTTTAAAATAACTTCTTTTTTTTTGTGTAAAGATAATTTTCATGATCTAAAGAGAATTTTTCCACTGTAAAGAACTTCTCAGGACATTAAGGTAAAACAAAATTCAATTTAAACCCATTTCAAATTGCAATATTTTATTTTCTATATTACCTCTGCTGCTACTTATAATAAGTTTAACAATTTTGCCACATTTTTTTCAGGTTTGATCATAGGGGTCAAATAATTTGAGCACTTTAATATTTAATTAGAATTGTGTTTGTGTGCTACAATATCAGAGTTAGTTTTGTATGTATAAACAAATTTGTATGTGTGTGAGTGGTGTTTTTAATGTGACACTGCACAAAATAATAATAGTGACAAAAATAATAATAAAATAAAAATAAAATAATAGATTTTATGTTTTTCATTGAAACAACTGTGGATTAAAAATGGTCAAAATTAATGATCATATTAAGACTAATGTTATTAAAATCTAAATCAGTGAAAGTGGATAAAAATTAGTATATTTAAATAATATTTTTTATCGACATTTTTTTCTGACATATTATAAAATACATATTACACATAACACTGCACATTCCATATTAATAAAAAGCAAAAGTTTATGCTACTCACCAGGCTTCATGATTTAGCAGGTCTTTGTCTACAGAGTGAGAACGCCAATGTTTTAATGAACAAGAAGCTGTTGCTCTTTTATAACCCTTTGGCGCAGTTACACACTGAACTTTATTGACGTAAGGAAATTGAAACTGCTTCCTGGAAATCACGTGTGCATCCCTATTTTTACAGTGCATCCAGGAGTATCGCGGGAATAACCCTTAAGAAATGTGACTGAAATTTTCTGAATGTTCCATAAGTTTTCTGACCGTGCTCACTAATATTCGAGTTTTGAATTGTCATTAACTTAACTAAGTGTTTAACATCACAGTCTGAAATAATGACAACATACGTGAAAAGCTGTGGAATAAAGCCTATATTTAGAGGCAATGAAAAATATATAGACTTAGTAGGATACATGTAAGTTGTTATTTTCCTTCCACACGCGCTAGGCTACTACACATAGCCTATTAAATAAAATATTACAAGACCACTTAAAAATGATCAGTTTCTCTGGATTTATTAGGTATGGATCTTAGTAAAATGCTAATATTAGTTTTATATAAAGAAATCATTTCCCCCAAATTTTTTATGTGAAAACATGGCACCTATTGTGGCATTTTAAGTTAAAAGAAAGCTCTCAGTAGTCACCAGTTGTTAACAGAACTAAGCCAGGTGGTCTTTTAATTGACATGCATTTGTATTGAAGTCAGAATTAAAATAAAGTTTATTACTTTGTCTTTTGGATTAGGTCACAAATGTTTTTAATGACTGATTTGCCTTTCTGCAGTTATTCGCCTCATTTTCTATTTAATTATGAGATTTAAATACTACATTTAATGACATTTTAAGCACTGTTTTTAGCTAAAATAGCTTGTTGGATGGTCATCTTAACCATACTTTTTGATGTACCAAAAATATTTCCTAAATATTTAGAATAAAGAAATATGACAAATATTTTTAAAATACAAATTTATTACATCATATATCACCAGGAAAAAAGTTTTCAATTAAAAACTGTAGCCTATTGTAATTTATTAGGCAAATATCAAACTGGCCAGCAAATTCAACTTTCCTCAGTCAGAATTTAGCCATTTGAATAATAAAAAATATTTAAACTAATAATAATAATAATTATTATTATTCAGAGCTTTAGTTTTTCTAGCCTCTCTTGTAAAAGTGCTTCACACTTTTTTATTGGTCACGTTTTCTTTCAAGAATAAGGTCCAAGATTTAGAATAAAAGTTACTTATCAAATGTTTTCTCTATTTAAAAACAATACAGCAGCGAAAGATGACTATGTCAGATGTTTTCTTGCACAGCTGGATGTAGGACTCATGAAAAATAATTGATTGCATTGGCCAAAACTGATTAGCTGAAGTCACACCAGGATTCTGCTTGGTCTTAAATCCTTTTTCGATAGATTATTTTTTACTATTTATGATGGCATAGCAGTCAAAATAGTACAAATAAGCTCATGTATGGGACAAATTCTGGACCTTTGTCAGTGAGGGGTGGGTCTTCCGAACCACCCGAACCCCCCCCTGGCTACAGGTCTGATTAATTGGAAAATCACTAAGAAATCACTCAAATGCACTGACCACTCAACACAGGGTTATTTGTTAATACATTTAATGTAGTACCATGAACAAGAAAAACCTCTAAATGAATTTTCCCATTCCTCAGGCTTCTGTGTGTAGGCTTAATAATTTACATTTTATGGCAACGAATAGGTTCTTTTCATTGCCTTTAAGTGAAATAACTAAACAAATAGGCTGAGAAAATTTTAGAAGAACATTTCAGACGGCATCTGAACTCCATGTTTTACCACATTTTATTATAATTTCTGAAATAGACAGGCTATAGGTCTGGATGCAGACTTGGTGCAGTTGCAAGGTGAGCTACATGCAATGCTTTTAAAGCGCACACCTAACCCCACCCCTCAGAGTGACATCACAAGCTCCATTGGGTGCATTGTGTCTGACATGCAAGTCAGAGATGCAGTCTCAGCTTGCAAATCCAAGTCTGCATGCCATCCAGATACTATTGGACCCCATTATTATTCAATACAGTGGAAAAACAAATAAACAAATATCATCAAGGTTTTTGCTTACATTCGTTTTTTCAGAATTGTATTAAATATAAATCATGTTACATTGAGTCACTTGCCCATCAAATTGAAATAAAACATTGCATTTCTACATATTGCATTGCTGTTTTGCATATACATTTGCATGCATTGCCATTTTGCATATACATTTTCAAAATTAATTTTGACTGCATCTACTGATATGCTTCCATTTTTCTCACAAGAAAACATAACTATTAACTACTAGATAAAAGGCAAATTTGTTTATGCCCCCAAACCCCTCCCATAAACCAAACCGTCATTGGGTGAGATGAGCAAATCATGTACAAATGAGATCATACAAATTCATATGAATTAGCCACAAATCAAAGAGTTACAAATTGCCGTGAGATTATGTTGAACTCTCTGTGGACTTTGTCAGCATTTAGGAGCAGAAACGGTTTAGGCTTGAGTGCATTTCTCATTTCTTAAACCTCTTTAACAAATTAACAGCTCCACCTAATAGCCCCCCTACAGATGCCACACCAGCTGTTGCTGCTGCAGACAATCCAGCAGCACCTGAAAACAAAAACACAAAAGCCTGATGGCACCATTATCTGAATGCATTGCAGTGCAACGTATAAAACAGATCAACCCAGAACAGTGAAGTCCTAAACAAACACATATTAGAATACAAAAACCATTCCATGTACATTAATCAAGTAGCCCATTATTAAAAAAAATAAATAAATACAAATGCAGTTATTCGCAATACAAGTTTATTACACTATATTTCAGTTATTAAGGCATTGAAATGTTTAATAATTTGACAGTAAATACCTGCCGACTGGAGGAGAGCGACCACACTTCCAGCAGCCACACCACCTCCATTAGCGATAGCCGCTGTGGACATCATACCAGCTGCCATAGAACCTGCTGTGATACCAGCGGCGGTAAACCCGGCCATACCGAGTGCCAGCGGGGTTAAAGCAATGGCACCAGCTGATTAAGATTAAAATAAATATTATAGACATATACACTATAAAAGCAGCTAAGTTCATGCTACTCAAATCATTTGAGTTAGTCGAAATTTATTTTATACTACAATTTTATTTTCTTTACAAGGAACAACGGGTGAATTATAGATAGTTTAAATTGAATATAATCTATTTAATTAGATTGAAACATTAACATCTATTTAAACATATTAAATAGATCAGGCAGAGTGTGGAATGCAAGTGTAGTTCTAAACTGATTTAGTAAGGTTATTAATGCCACTGCGGAAAAATCGATTCACTGAATGAATTCACTGAAATTGAATTGAACCCCCCCCCCCCCCCCCCCCAAAAAAAACCCCCAACAACAAATAATTCCAATTTGTGTGACTAAACAGTTCACTCAAATGAAAATTCTCACCATTTACTTACTGACATGGCTCTAAACTTCTGAATTTATTCTGTTGAACAAAGCAAGACATTCTGAAGAACATACTAAGAACTCATTTTCTTCAGAATATGTTGTTTTGTTCAACAGAGAGAAAAAAATAAAAATCAAATGGGTTTGGAATAAGTGGAGGATGTGTTAATGACAGAACTTTCATTATGGATGAACTATCCATTTAAGTGTTAGTTAGCAATGGCAATACAACTTTGAGTTCATCTAACTTATTTCTATTAAGTACAATTTACTTTTCAAAAAAGATTTTAGTTAAATGAACAAATTTCTTTTAAAATTTACATTCACTGTTTGGTTTTATAGTTAGGTTCGATTTAAATGGCTGAATCAACAAACATTTTCTCTGTGTTAACCCTGGTGTAACTGAGCTAGATGATATCCTGGATCTGGTTACTCACCAGCCCCAGCTGCAACCCCAATAATGGTAGATAGAGCTGCAAATAAATACATAACATATTGAGAAACAAACTACAAAAGGCACAAAATACATCTTTGATTTTTTATTTTTTTTTTATAAGGGAAAGGTGTAACTATTTGCATTTTATTATTTAAATATTAAAATTTTTGGTGTACATTTATTAAATAGACATGGAACAAAAATTATATATATTCTCACACGAGTCCATGCAATTATATTCAACAGTTAAGGAGGGAAATAAGTACCTCAAACCACACATTAACACACAGAATATTGTAACAAACATGTCACTGTAAGGAGATCATCCATTTGATCATCAATGAAAAAAATATATAATAATAATAATAATAATAATAATTACAAGATCTTTTGAATTACATAATGTAACAAACGAGTGTTACACTATTTATTCTATACTAAGTAACCTAAATTTCTGCTTAACAGTTTAAGTTGTTACAACATTACATACGTTGATAATGTCCTTTTTAATTGTATAATTAAAAGATAGCACTTCTGTAATTCTAAAAACAAGGTTACCAAATAGTTAAAATTATCTATGGAAACAGACAGAAATATGTAGTAAATTACTCATGCAACACAAACACCTCATGAGAACTTGCACTGCCTGATCTGAAAAAAAAAAGGAGTGAAGGGTGCGATCATGGGTGTGACTGACACACGATACGAGTCACATGACTGTCATCAGGGTAACGTAAGGTCTTAAAGTAAAGCATGAACACATTTTTCCTGATTACAATATTTTAAATTAGAAATAGGTGGTTAATTCTGCTGCGATCTCTGACGACGAAAGGAACAAGCGTGGCCAAAGGGTGGGGGAAGAATTTATGTTGTTCATGAATTTATGTAGAAAGAAAATGTATTCTACACCCATATATCAAGGTTTTTTCACAAATTAGGTCCTAAAAAGATTTTCAATCACAAAGTCTAAAATGTGTAAGGATGATAATTTAAAAAGTTACATGCACAGCTAAATATAAAAATGTAAGCATTTGTCATTTTCCAAAACATATCTATACTCATCAAATCATGATGCATTTATGCTAACTGAATATGGAGGGTTTGTCTTGAGAAAACTGAATAAAGGGAGTTTAAAACAAGAATGGAAAACATGCCAATGAAAATATTGTCAATGGAAAAGATCTTAGGCTATTTTGAATTATGTTGAGCCTTTATTGGGAATTATTTATTCATTTGTAAAGGGACATTTCGCCCAAAAGGAAATTCTGTCATCATTTACTCAGCCTTTATTTCTCCACAAAAAAACACAACAACATCACAAGAAAAAAAATAAATGAAGAATGGTGGAAACCAGTAACCATTGAATTCTATAGTATTAGTTTTCCTACTGAAGTCAGTGGTTAAATGTTTTCAGCGTTCTTCAAAATAGCTTATTTTGTGTTCAGCAGAATAAAAACCTCAAACTGGTTTAGAACAAGTCAAGGGTGAGTAAATGACAGAATGTTCATTTTTTGGATTAACTATCCCTTTAATTTAAAGATATGTTTCTCATTAAAAGGTTTATTTTATGCCAATTGACTTGGACACTGGAAAACAAAACAAAAACAATAAGGACGAGGATGAAAGTACAGGAAAAAAATTGTTCGGGAGCAGAACTACTCAGGGTTTTATAGATGGATGAAACTAAACAAATGAAGATCTTTTATATGTTTTATAAGACACACTTTAAAGCATTATTAAAAGGCATTTTAGGGACCATATTAAAGTAGTGTTCCGTTCAAATTTTTACTTACATTTTGAATTCATGAAACTTCCAGCAACCTCATAAAAAAAATCGTGCACTTACCTCTCGGCATACTTTCGAGGAGTTGAACTCACAAAATGAAACTTACATGCAGGTCGTTTCCCTGAAAAACGAGGATGACTCATGTTGATGTCAAATGATTATTCCCTGTAAGTGCACATTTTCTCCACTAGCTGGCGCTTTGTGGATCAGGAAACCAAATTTCCATTGAAATGCATTTAAATCTTAGGACGTTTGGAAGATGCATTCATCATTATATACGCTTTTAAAAGTCATTAAACCAGAATTTTGTATGAATTATAAAAGCAAAAGTACGAAGCAAAAAAAGCTTAAAGCAACTTTTGATGATTTACTAATCACAACCGACTGGGCTGGCAAACTGCTGAGAAAAGTATTATCCGTCATGTGACAATCGATTTTTTTGTAGGCCTAAATAAAGTAGGCTACATGTAAAGTGATCAGTTATTTAGACAAGAACATCCTAATTGTTGTTTTTTTTAATCAATAATTGCATAAATAAGAGTTTAATTATATTCAGACAATATTTAAAGAAACTGCTGAAAAATAATCAGAAAAGAAAAGTATTCTTTTCACAATATTTCACTTTCTAATCTGCTTTCTACTCAGGCTTTTAATTCAAATAATCTTATCTATTTTCCATTATATAAATAAATAAATTACTGGTCCTGTAACTGTCCGTTTTATATATATATATATATATAAAATATAAATTAATAAAAAACCATTGATATCTATCTATCTATCTATCTAATTTTTATTTTTAAATATAAAAATAATTTATATACATTTATTCCTAAAAATATATTTAGGAATAAAATAGAAAAGGTATAGTTAGTGTGTGTAATATATATACTTCGAATTTGAGTTTATTATTGTTTCTATTGAACACAAAAGACTTCTGCTCCTAAATGTGTGAAGTACATAATTACATTTTCAAAAATAAGCTGAAAACTGTAATAATTGATTGCCATTGTGTTTGTTTTTCCTACTATGAGAGTCAATGGATAGTTACAGGTTTAACTTTCTTCAAAATATCTTCTTCAGAGACTCAGGTTGGGAACAAGAAGGGCGCATTTCTCTTTTTGAGTGAACAATCCCTTCAAGTTTCGTGACGGTCACAAATTGCCGTGAAACTGAGCATTATGTTGTTCAATTAAATCCTTATTTTTCTAGATAAATCTTAAATGGTTCATCATAAAACTTGCAGAAACCCTCCTTAAAGAAATTCGGTCGGTTACTCGGCATGCTGTCGAAGAGACGTACGAAACAAAATTGTAGACCGTTCTGGACAATCTCTAGATTTTCATTGCGCACTGTCTCCTTAACAGCCAACACCCTGAATGCGGACACACTACTCGGCTCGCATACTGTTTTAGCGTACTATAAAGTATGGAAGTATGCGATTTCGGACGCAGCCCCGGTCTGACTAGACTAGTGAGGTCACACCGCCCTCTGCCGACAGACCCCGCACGTCACGAGTTGTTTGCTGGCTCATAGGGTCAACAGGAAGTACTACTTGTGTCCCACCGCAGTTCGAGGCGGAAAAGGCAGTGGCAACTTAACGACAACCCTTATGGCGTCCAGACACCGTAAGCAATAATACAAGCACTTCTCCAATTATGCGCTGGCTCTTCGATCACAGTGACAAACGCGGTGAGTGTTTAATCCAGCATCTCGCGCGGAGTAGGCGTGCACGCTCCATGTTTGAGGCCTTCCTGCGGGTGCACGCGACGCAACTCCAGTCCAGACCCGAGACGAGTTGTGCAGAGACCGCGTTGAATATGGCGCTAACTTTACATGCATCATTTGAGGAACAGCGTTAAATGTATGTTTTTAGAATAACAGGGAGTTTAATGTGTTTAATGCTGTGCGCGCGCGCGATAGTCACGTAGAGTTGTTGCTAAAGGACCCCTGGTGCTCGCGGAAACGTTTGGAGGTTTGTTTGTTTGGCGAGGTTTTTAAAACATCGGGTGTTACTGTAATAACGAATGCACCTTTTGCAAATGATTAAGCCGTTTAAAGGTGTTCAGAAAGGGTCAAATGTTGTGTGAGGCACCCAGGGCCTCATTATTAGCTGTTTGAGCACGTGAACTTGTCTCAAGTCAAAACAAAACACCAATAGTCTGAAAATATTTTAATTGAAAGCATGAGATAAATGTGAGAGGCTATATATGAAGCGTTTGTATTCCACAATGAACTTTTACAGTTGGACACCTGATGCTAATGCCACATTAGCGGTTGTAATTCATATGACAAGCAGTTGTGAAGCTGATTGTTTGTAAACGTACGTTAGCGGGTGCGTAGCGCCGGTGTTAACACTTTACTTTAGCGAAGTTCTCTCAGGATAAAGTAATTTTTATAATCCAAATATATTCAGCTCTTCAGTTAGGCATATGATTAAAATTGTGAAATAATTGAGTACTGTACAAACCTTTGATAGTTCTAAATTGTATTTAAATTAAATGGTAATGTAAACAATTGGTAATCAAACATTTGGGCAGATGAACTTTGGACTTCAAATCTAACCTGGTAAGAAGCTGCTGAGATACACGTCGCGAACCCCCTAAACTGATGCGTGATTTACAGTGCCTCTGTAGAGAAACGGTAAAGGGTAGTTAACCCAAAAATCCACTTGCTTCAAACCTTTTCTTTCTTCTTAAATTTATTATCTTTCAAGTTCTTTAGAACTGATATTCGTCCCACTGACTTCCATTGTATTTTTCCCCCACCAACTATAGAACTCAATGGGGACCATTAAAATTTTTCATAGTACACCTTTAGTCTCTTTAAGGGAACTGTACTGTTGATGGCGCATTTAAGGCATGTCGGAAAAATTGTATTTACAAGTTTAATACATATGAACATCACCGCAGTCATTTTTATGAATGAGAAACTCAATTTCCTTAAAGAGTTTCAGAGTAGGTGGTATGTCAGCGAGAAACATGGCAGAATCACTTATCTATAATAGAGAATTATATATAGCTTATTACACGTAGAGCAGTAAGTGGAATTCATGGATGGAAATTCAACTTGTGTTTGTCAGTGACGAATTTGTGCTCTTCATTGTCTAGAAGCAGAGTTAACAAACCCTTCTTTATTTTCTTGTAACTTATCAAAAGTATGTACAGTGCAATCCTCTGCCGACAAAAGTGACTTGAATGCACCTGATGTCATTATCACGACTTGTCAACTCATAAGTAGGAACGTCCCAGGAGGACTGAACACAGCATAAACTTACGTGTATTTAATGTCACAATAGTCAAACTAGATGAAGATGTCTAATAGATACACGTGTAACACTTACCTTTTTTTACTCTTTCAGAGCAAACCACACAGTGCAGGTATTCATGGATATAGTTGGTGGTTCATTCAATCATCTGGTTCCCAGCGACCAGTTGGATGATTCCTTACTGCTCGGACAAAACCTGGAATGTGAAGCAAGTGATGAGTTTGATGCAAAACCCGAAGATTCACTGAAGAACATGCTCAGTGATAAAGATCCCATGTTTGGATCTGCCAGTACCCAGTTTCACCTTTTAGAAAATGAAGATTTCAAGCTTGGAAGCTCAGCAGGTATAGTGGTTGCTTTAAAAAAAAAAAAAAAAATTGCTTTGTTTTATTTGCGAATAAAGA
Organism: Danio jaintianensis; assembly: GCA_903798115.1. Taxonomy (NCBI): domain Eukaryota; kingdom Metazoa; phylum Chordata; class Actinopteri; order Cypriniformes; family Danionidae; genus Danio; species Danio jaintianensis. Next base: position 10,732,142 of record CAIGQV010003909.1, on the reverse strand, counting down.
TTCTAATGAACTCAATTGACCATGTTTTGCAGATGCCGATCATGAAATGACAGGAGCAGGTGTTAGGCAAAGTCCATCCGATGGAGAACACAATCAGTCTGGCTTCTTGCAGGGCAGGAGACAAGAAGGTCAAATGCAGAGGAGGCAAACAGGTGCGTGTAATATGAGGGAAATAAAGGGACACAGGTGGCTGAATTAATTTGGGTGGCTTTGAATCTGCTGAAGCTAATTGGTTGTGTGTGACTTTACATAGAATTTTTTACTCTGATATAGTAATTAGATTTGTGAAAAGCTCAATTTAAAAACCACAGCAAATGAAATGTTCAAAAGCATGTATTTTATATACATATACATAGACATGACATTAAATACAAATAAAGAAACTTAAACACTATTCTGACCTGTAATTCAAATATATAAAAGAATAACGATCATAATACATTTTAGTGTTTAGTCTATAAACGTCTTGCTGTCAAATGGGTAAACACTATTTAGATGTAGGTTAGTTGTTAAGTATTAAGACTTTAAATGAGATAGTCTTTCGATATATGATGTGATGCTATATTAATATATGATATGATTGATTTGGTACATATACTGTTGTTACACCGAATGACATTTTTGTGGGTATCATTTTAATCATGGTGAAAATGTATGGGAATCATCATTTTTGCTCTAACATGGGACATTCTAATGTATGGAAAAACAAGGGAACCTGCATTGCTTATTACACTTTTGTTTTGATGCTTAAAAACCCTTTTGTCTTTAAACCATACATAATATTAAAGATATGGAACTCGTGATGCAATACAGAGACACATTACAAACTATATGCAAACACTTAAACTGAGAAAACATTCTTTACATAAGTCAGTCAGAGATGATGTTGGAAGTTTAATGGTTTTTGTTCTCTAAAACAGGACAAAATTGAACCAGGAGACTTTGTCACAAGACAGAACAGATGTCACCTAACTCAGTTTTGACCAAATGTTTAGTTACTGCACTTTGCCTTTGGATGGCAGCATGATGCTCTATAAGGGAGTCTTTTAGATCCTGTATGTGGCTATTCTATGTATATGGTCCTGCGAGTGACATTGTGATTTGTGATGTTTGCCTATAAAACTGACCAAAATATAATAATAATTATATAATAAATAAATTATATATTATTATTATTATAAGTAAAAAAAATATTACTGGAAATTAACCCTCCTGTAAACATCCTTTGAAAAAGTTTAAATATCTCATGCATTGGGATTTTAGTAAGATCGAGTTAAAAGTTCTCTTGAAATCTGTATTTGACCCTATTTGCGGTCTGTTTGACTGTTAATCTGTTGCAGCTACGAGTATATTAAAACCATATTTCTCTTTCAGCAAGCCGTGGTCGAGTCAGAGGCAGGCGCCCAGGTCCTGCACGAAAAGCAGCTGAAAGTCACAACCAAGAGTCAACATGTAGTGGAGAACATGATAGAGATAAAAGCCTTGATTCAAAAAGGGAAGCCCTGCTTAGCCGTCGATTTGGAGTCCATGAGGTTGACTCCTCAATGAATCCAGTTGTCGTGTTACGCAGATTAACTGTTACCGTAGGGGGCTATAAAATTGAACTGCTCCCTGGACCATCGCAAGCGTTTGGATCATTTAGCACAAGCGCCCTTCAGTCTCTGGGTTTCCAGGATGATGGTACCATTGCTGATGGACTCACACTCGATTTGGGACAAAATCAAGATGAAGGCACACAAGCAGTCGATAATTCCACACCAGAGGCTGTCGAGGAAGTGAGCATTGACCAGTCAACTAGCCACGATATGCCTATGGATTTTGGGCCTTATGTGAACCCTAATGAAGTACAAGACACTAACAGCACCATGTCGCTCAAGCCCAAAGTGGAGAACGCCATGTCAGAAGACGCCAAAAAGAACAACCAAATCAAGACTCGAAAGCTAAGTGCACAAAAACCAGGAAACAAGAACGGCACGACGGCTCAGCCTGCAGTCAAGGAGCTTCTGAAAAACAAACAGTCTCCCTCTGCTGCTAAAAACAAACCATCTACTCTGACCAAGCCAGGACTCTTACAGAAAGAATCCAAGCATCCCCAAGATAAAAAAATAAATACAGGCCAACCAGAAAGTCACAAAGGAAAGCCAGTTAAGGTGGGATTGAAACGGCCAAGTGCAGCACTCGCTCCTAAAGATGGCTCAAAAATACAGAAGATTCAAGATGGACATCCTGCGCCAAAAACTGCAAGCCCGTCTGGCCCATTGTCTCCAACCATCACCAAAAAATCATCATCTGAATCTGGCCCGTTGTCTCCAACCGCCACCAAAAAATCATCATCATCATCATCATCTGAATCTGGCCCATTGTCTCCAACCAATAGCAGAAAACCATCATCTAATTCTGTCCCGTTGTCTCCAACCAATAGCAGAAAACCATCATCTAATTCGGTCCCGTTGTCTCCAACCAGTAGCAGAAAACCATCATCTGATTCTGGCCCGCTGTCTTCAACCAGTAGCAGAAAACTATCCTCTGATTCTGGCCCGTTGTCTCCAAACAATAGCAGAAAACCAACATCTGATTCTGTCCCGTTGTCTCCAACCAATAGCAGAAAACCATCATCTGAGTCTGGTCCCGGAGTCAAGTCAGTCCAGTCTCCTCACCCTCCAAAAAAGCCACAAAATCCTCCCACTTCGGTCAACAAGACAAACCCACCTGTGACAAACAGCCAAGGAGATGAGGAGCAGGACAAAGTCAAGGTCAAGAAGATGGAGAAGATCCAGCAAAGACACAAGAGTAGGAACTCCAGGAGTATCTCAATAGAGGAGCCGCAGTTGTTTATTCCTGATAATGCACCTGTGGTAAAGAAGGAAGCAGAGGGCGACGCTCCTCCTGAAAGCGAAACAGTGTGGGACCCCACAAAGAACTGTGTGTTATGCAAGAAACCTCATAACAACCGGTATGTTGACTTTTAAATCCATTCTCATGGTCATAGATTGACACATTTTTCCAGTATTATTTTATGTTGAATGGATAGTTCATACAGAAATGTAAATGTACTTACCATTTACTAGGGGTAGGAATATTTATGCACTTTAACAAATTGATTCAATTCCAATTATGGGGGTCACGATCCGATCTGATTCCGAAGGGGCACAATCCTGATTCCAAAATGTTTCTTAACTTATATTTTTCCTATTTCTTCTGCTTTACATCTTTACAACATTAGAAATAAGTTTTTTATAAGAGTTTATGAACTTGTTTAGAGAGATTTTTCTCAACACATTTTAAACATAATAGTTTTAATAACTAAGTACTACTAACTAATTTATTTTGCCATTGCCATGATGACAGTAAATAATAGTTTTATTTGTCAAGATACTAGTATTTGGCTTGAAGCATAAAGCAAGCTTTAAAAACATAACAATGCTTCATTAGTTTGCAACAGTGCAGTAGGCCTAGTTCAGTTTCATTCACAATCTGTTGGCAGAACACAAGCCGCAAGCCTTCACTCATAATGGAGAGTAGTGAAATGGTGACATACTATCCTGTCCGCCTCCTTTACTGATTCTAAAACTGCTGGCACAACGGACAAGTAGCGCAGAGCTTCTATGACGACTCAGGCTTTCTCTTTGACGAGGAATTATCCATCTGACCAAATGAAGCAGCATGTGTGTGTGCGCCTACCTGCACTTTATTTCTGTTTAGAGCTTGTGCAGGCCCAAATTGTCGCAAATTAATTTGAATACAGAATCGATTTGAGAACTTTTGAGAATCAATCCAATATCCTAAAATTCGAATGGATTTTTGGTATAAAAAATATATCAATAATTTTTACCCAATGTGTATTTTTGGATAGTTTCCAAAATATACCCATGCAACATAAGGCTAGTTTTGTGGTCCAGGGTCACATATACAATTATAATATCAGACAATAAAATAATTATCAGTTTATCAAGGCCAGACGTTTAGCATCAGTGTATGCTTATTTAAAAAAAAAAAATGGTTTGGTTTAGATATGTATGTATTTGCTCAAACCTGTGAATTTCTGTTGTCTGTGTCTTTGAACAGGTTCATGGTGGGCTGCGATCGGTGTGATGACTGGTTTCATGGGGACTGTGTGGGTCTGGATCTGGCTAAAGTTCAGCAGATGGAAAAGGAGGACCAGGAGTATGTGTGTCTGAAGTGCTGTGCACAAGAGGACGAAAAAACACAGGCCTCAGAGCAGTCAGATGATAAGGCATCCGCTAAACAAAAACAGAGAACCCAGCAGTCGCTCACCACAGGTGGAATACGACCCTTCAAAAAAGTAAGCAAACATTTGATCCGGTACAGCAAAGCAACATTATTACAATCAAAGTCAATACAAAAAAATGTGCAAATGTGCATAGAAATCAAGAGTTGTAGAAATACTTACAAAGGTTTTATTATTTTGAGTTTTAGTTTCTGTCTGAAATTGTTGAGAGACTACAGGCTACTGAATTAGCTGTAGCTGAAGAGTTTGTTCTAATGAAATAAATCTTGAAATAAATCTTCAAAAACATAATTGGACCTCAAGGGGAATAAATTAAATAATATATTTTGACAACTCTTTTAGTAGTGGGGAAAAACAGGATCTGATTTGTTATCAACCTAGTAAGTGTGTGTCAGTTGCTTGTGGCAGATTAGTCATATTTACAGTCATATTTTGTTCTGCCTTTCTGATTTAGCTTTTGGTTTGTGTGGTAGCCACCAGCTTTCTTTAAAGGGTTTGTATATATCTGCCTTTCTATATATTTTACACGGGCATAAAGGGGTTAGTTAGTTGTCACTTAGTGTAGGTGGATGGTTCCTCACAGGTGTGTTACACGCTCACATACAAATCTGCAGCTACCACTGATTAGGCCACTTGATTTTGTTAGGTTCAGATTGCAGTGTTCACTAATATAATTGAATGTTTTATTTTATTTACTTACTTTTTTTTAAATGTAGGACGCTGGAGAAAGACGACCATCAGAAGATTCAGCACAAAAAGGTATGAATGTTTATTAATTTTATATACTATTTACACTTAAAAGGGGTAGTTCACCCCAAAATGAAAATTTACTCACCATTTACTCACGCTCAAGTGGTTCTAAATTTTTATGAATTTCTTTCTTCTGTTGAACACAAAATAAGTTTATTTGAAGAATGCTGGGGAAAAAAACAGCTATTGACATCTATAAATATATTTTTCTTCATAATATCTTCCTTTTTGATCAACAGAAGAAATGAATTGTGTAAATGTACATAAAATGATTACATGTCCCTTTAATGTTTTAAAATTATTAGTGTGCTATATATTTTTATTAAATCTTAATTTTTAAGCAATCTTTCTGATGAGTTATTGCTACAGTAATTGAGTTTTTCAACTTTTTAGGACCAAATGTGAAGCATGAGACGAAGAAAGTTAAAGTATCCCCTGTGAGCTCAAAGAAACCATCCACCGGACAAATCAGGCGAAGCGTTCGGGACTCACTGGAGGAGATTCTCCTGAAACGGTGTGTGATTTTTGGTAGATTGCTAGGAAAGTCATGTCTTTGGTTTGTTAATAATAAGTATGGTTCAGTTGTTCATATTTCTCTTCACTGCATCTAATAGATCAAAGGAGTCAGAACTGAAGATTTCATCGGACAGGCCTGCTGAGTTGGCCAGAAGGACAGAGAAAGAGCTTTTTGCTCTCTTTCAAGGTGTTGACAGCAAATACAAAAACAAATACAGAAGTCTGACTTTCAACCTGAAAGATGCAAAAAATAATGTAAGTGATCATTTTCTCTTTTTCCTTCTCATTTTTTTCTTTCATTTGGTAATTTTAGACATGTGAACATGCAATCACACTCTGATCTGCACCAAAACAATTGCTTTAAGATCGAAGTTTTCTAATTGAAATAAGCTAGAGCCAGCAAACCAGGCTGCATTATGATTCATACTGGTAAATGTGTTACATTAAAAGCAGCAGTGTCTAAATCTGTGACACCATGTTGCCCTGTGAAAGCAAACTCCAACCAAGAAGAAAATGCAAAACTATCCAGGTTTCTATCCTAATGTGAAGGAAATCTAGGGAAATCTAGGGCTGCACGATATTGGAAACATTACACATTGTGATATTTTTTTAATTCTGCGATTTATATATTGCGATATGAATACAATTTTAGTAGATGAGTTGAAAAACAGTTTGGAAAAAATTTATAATTTTAGATAGATTGGGATGATTCTGTAGGGGAGTGTATAAAATATAGTAAACAATCTACAAGCATAGATAAATTCAATAAAGAAAAATATGCAAATTAAATAAACAGCGTTTTATTGTTTTCTGAAGAGTCGAAATGTATACAGGTATTAAGTAATTGAATAATCAAATGTAAAGTAATACTGCATAGTCTTTGTTTTATAAACGATTTAATAAAATTAATCATTAATAATTTAAGTTACAAACGGTACATTTTCTTATACCTGAATGCTTTTAAAACCCTCACAGTCACAGGCCTCAAAAAACACTTGCGAAATGATAAATTATAATCCAGACTCAACATTGCATATACTTGCGATGTGACTATTGCGAATGATCACATTGCAATATTGATGCTGAAACACGGTATATTGTGCAGCCCTAGTTTAAAGTTTGCAAAAAAAGTAAAATAAAGTACATTAAGTAAATAAAGTAAGTAAATTATTCCAAATACTAGTTAGGTGCTGTTCCATCAAGTTGCTAGAGTGGTTGACTGTAGTATTGGTAACCTAGCAACCAACAGTAAACAAGGCAAACATAATGGAGGCCAGACAGAATCTGCGGACATTTTTTGCTATTTCTGCCGAATGATTTTGGGTGTATCATTACTAAAAACTTAATATGCTAAATAAAAAATTATACATTTTTAACTTTTATTTAATGTTTACAATGCAAATTCTATTAGATCCATTTATTTGGTAAACAAAGCAAGTCTCTCATATAATATATCTACCATATATCTACTAAAAGACAGAAATTATTACTTTACAAACTGTATTGTAAGTAAATCATATGAACGTTTTCATATTGGTCAATAATATTACTGAAATTAATTTAAAAACTGAATAAATATAAATTGTGAAATACTTGCGATCCTATATTATATTTGACACCATATCAATAATAGCATTTGTAGGAGAAGCACACATTTGTAGCCAAATCTAAGGCAGTGTTAATTAAAATGAATGTTCTTTCGCAGGTGTTATTCAAGCGTGTACTCAAGGGGGAAGTTTCCCCTGCAGATCTGGTGCGCATGACGGCAGAAGAGCTGGCCTCCAAGGAACTGGCTGCTTGGAGAAAAAGAGAAAATCGACATGTTAGTAAAACTTTATAATCTCACTATTTCATTTTTTGTCGACACTGACATTTGCTAAGAGTGAAGTGAAATATCAAAAAAGAAAAGTTTATATTCAGCTAGTTATTTCAATGTCATTCTGGTTTTTGTATTGATTGTTAAACCTGTTGATGTTTTTCAGACAATTGAAATGATTGAAAAAGAACAAAGAGAGGTAGAGAGACGCCCTATTACTAAAATCACTCATAAAGGGGAAATTGAAATTGAGAATCAGGAGCCAGCCAAGGCACCAGAGGCCATAGAGGTTGAGGTGAGATTTGGGGGAATCTAATCTCTATTCTATGCAATTTAGTTATATTTTCCAACAAGGGAATAAGAAAATTGCTTTTATCTTTCTGTCTTTAGCCAGAGCCGGTGCTGAAAGTTGTGGAAGTGCCTGAAGAAAAACCCCCCGAGATTAAAGTTGAGAGTCCCAAGAAATCTATAGACACCACCAACTTGCACAAGTCTCATCTATTTGACCTCAACTGCAAAATCTGCACAGGTAAAACACTTTTTTTTTAGGGGTAAAGTTCAGCTACTGAAAACTTACTTGCATTCTTACAGGGATATACACAGTAAATTTCTAATTTACTGTTAATTTACTAACCCCGAGGCCATTGAAAATGTAGGTGAATTTTTTTCCTTTAGTAGAACATTTTAAAGAATTTATATCATTAAAGCACCTAATAATATTATGAAATGTAGATGTTTTGAAATGAAGAGAATAAACTAGTTTTAACCATTACATTTATGCTAAGGTATCTGTTTCATCAGGACCATATGTAGCTTTTGTTCACTTTATATGCTTATTGTTTTTGTCTCAGAGATGGTAACACTGATATTTAGGTTGCATACATCATTCATGGATGGCCTGAGGGTGTGAAAACTTTCATTTCTGAATAAATTATCCATATAAATAAAAATAGCTATGTTTCCATCCACCTATTTTTATGCGCATTTTGGATATGAAAAAATGCCCATAAACTACAATGGAAACACTTTTACCGAACAAATTCCAGTATGCACATAAAAAAAAAGTAATGTGATTTTTGTTATAAGAGATCATGTGATGATAAAAATGTGTGTGAATGGACAAACCAGCAGGCTGACCACATTGTAAAACATCTGAAATGTTGTTTTGGTCATTCTAAAATGCCTTAACCATTTTAGTATTAGTGTTATTATATTATTAATTACCTCCAGAATAGTCAAGAATGTCTGTGCTCCGCATCTCACTCTTTCAAACGCCACCACGCATTCATTGCGTCTCGCCATTTGTCTTCTGAGGCACAAGTCATTTATTAAATAAAGAAAAGATTCACGCAGCTTCTTCTACCGCAGCAAATTCTGTTTTTACTTTTGATATTTGGCGGCAGTTAATCAGGAAGTGACGTTAATCATTTTGTTCTCTTTGACTCATTGGATGGAAATACTGCTTTATTCGCACGCCTTTTATACGATATTCCAGTTTTGTGCATACATTTAATTAGCATCTTTGTGGAAGCATGGCTAATGTTAGCAAAGCTTTTTTTAAAACCTTTTATAAAAGCACTTTCTTTTAGTTTTAAAGTTGTTACATTTTGTTCAAACAAACTGATTAATGCAAGGTAATTTTAAAGCTTTAAGTTGTGTAGACTTTTTATGGAATAATGGATTACTTTAAATTATTTTTCTGGATGTTTCTGTGAAGGTCGCATGGCTCCACCCACAGAGGAAGCCAGTACAAAGGTGGTGAAAGTGGCTACAACAGTAGTGAGGAGGCAGTCAAGTGCGACAGAGGAATCTCAGCCATCTACAACCACACCTACATCAGCACTGATGGATGATCTGACTTTAAGAGCGATGGAGGAAGGTCTCCTCAATTTTCTGCCTGAGTCTAGGTAAGATATCCAATTAAACAAGTGATTTGTGCAAACCCATGGTGTAGAGGGCTAGAATTATATTGTGAATTTGTTGCTTTCTGATTTCTTTACTTTAGTAGGGCAGATAGTCTGAGTAGCAAAGAAGATACAGCTACTTTCCTCAGCACCTTGGAAAGTCTGTGGGGCGGTTATGTTGATATGCCGGCTGTGGCGAGGTTTCTAACAAAATCATATCTTGTCTCTGGAACGATGGACCACCTAACACAGGTATGCCATGGCAACATTTTCCATGAAACACATCCAAAGTGTGTCAGCCAGACTTTTGAATGGATTTATTTGAATGAATTGTGTTTGCAGGATTTGCCGGACAACATCCAAGTAGGTGGTCGAATCTCCCCTCAAATAGTCTGGGACTACGTTGAGAAAATTCGTGCTTCTGGGACAAAGGTGCAAATGATTGGTCCTGTGATTTGTCACATTTTTCATGGCCATTTGCATTTGTTTTTTTTGTGACTTAATTTTTTTTCTTTGTAGGAAATTTGTGTAATTCGTTTCAGCCCAGACACAGAGGAAGATGAGATTTCGTACACGTTGTTGTATGCCTACTTCAGCAGCCGTAGGAGATATGGTGTTGTTGCCAACAACCGCAAACAAGTTAAAGACATGTATCTCATTCCTCTTGGGTCCACTGAAAAAATTCCCCATCAGATTGTTCCGTTTGATGGTCCAGGTAAGAATTTCAGTGCCAGTTATCTTTTAGGATTTGTACGAAATCAGCAACACTTCATTTTGATGGTTCCCTTTTGACATTCTGTTGACAAGTAACTTTGCAAGATTCTTCAGAAGTGCTGTTTTATCCTGTCATTTTCTCTGTTTAAAATCAGGGGAGAATTGTAATCTCTTGTTTAAACAAAACACAAAAATAGTGATTTTCAGTTGACAAATGACTATAACATGTAACTGCAAGTATATATGCCGACTTATAAGTTACTTTAACAGAAAGTCTAAAGGGAACCATCAAAATAAAATGTCAGCATAAAATCTTTGATATTCATTGCAATGCTTTACATTTTAGGACTGGAGACCAATCGACCAAATCTACTTCTTGGTTTGGTCATACGCCAGAGACCAAAAAGAGATTTTGGGGTAATCTTGCCAAGCGATGTCAGTGAAGCTCCAAGTTTCTTGGCAGAGAGCAAACCTCAGGTGGACTACCCACAGAAGACTCCTGTGGCCCTAGAGACAGAGCAAAGCTTTATCAGCGATCTAGGGAATGCCAGGAAAAAAGACACCACAGACTTAATTAAGTCGGTTGTTGAAGAACCAATATTGGATACAGAGACCGATGAGAATGTTTCTTTGCGCTTTCTTCCCGGTGTATTGAAGTTGCCTGAAAAAGCAGCGTCGTGTTCGAATGACAATATGAAGAGTGAATCCACAAAAACAGTGGCCAAGACTCCATCTGTTGACAGTGGAAACAATACATCAGTCAGTCCTAGACCTACAGTCAGTGTTCCACGACTCGACCGCTTCGTTATCAAGAAAAAAGAACCCAAAGCTTTTAAAACAGAGCAGGCGCCAGTTAGTGTGAGTCTGGAGACCAGCTCAGAAAAGAAAGAGACTGCAGTTGTACTTTCTCTGAGTGACAAACCTGCAGATGTTTCAACCGAAAGTTTCCTCTCCTCTCTCGCAAACACTAAACCCAAAGAAGAGTCCGAGTCCAGTAGCACAGCCGCACCAACTAGTCAAGAAACCAGTCAAACCACTTCATCAGGTACATCGAAAGATTCTGTTGATGAAGACTCTAGTTCTGCACCCAAAAACGAAACCATATCAAGTCCTACAGCAACTATTAAGGTATCTCCTGCTGGAATTTTGAAGAGAGCTTCTTCAGCAGCTGAACCCACCGATTCAAAACCGCCAGAAAGCAGTTCAGAGAAGCCTGAGCAGAAAGTTACTCCGCAACCATCAACGCAAGAGTGCAAAGCCATAGAGGACATCCAAGCCATTACCACAATATCATCCATCGGGAAGAACGAAGGTCTCAAGCAGTCCAGGAGCTCTTCTTTTAACCCTAAAGTTTACAACCCACCGGTTTTTCACTCGTATCTCTCCGGTCCACCTGATCCCCAATTTTACCCTCCTCTAGCCAATCCTGCCCCTTTCTTACCCCTTCAACTTCCTCCACCTTTCCAGTTTCCTCCAGGTCCGCCTCCTCTGCAGATGTTCCCTCAAAGCGATCCTCACATGCTCGCTCCACCGTGGGCTCAAACCGTCCCTCCACAAACGCTCCCGCCACCTCCTATGGCCTATGAGTCCAGCTTGCCGACCTCTTCGCCCCTCAGCAAAGACGAGAAGATTTCGGATAAGTCCTACAGTGATTTTGTCGACAAGTTGTCCAGACGCTCCGAGGAGACCTATAGGAAGGACAGCAGAGACAGAGAGCACTATGACAAGCACCATCACAAAAGCAGGCACTACGAGCGGGAGCGGGAAAAGCACAGGGAGAGAAGTCACAGTCATAAAGAGCGCCACTCGAAAGACGAAAGGTACGAGAAACATCGAGAGCAACGGCACAGCAGCCATCATCGGGACAGAGACAAACACAGATCACACGATTCAGATCACGAGAAACACAGGAAAGACTCGAGGGACAGGCGCTCGTGATCTAAGTGCTCATCCTACCTTAAATCTGTAACAGTAGAAGAAAACTATTTATAAAGTTGATAATGATTTTTATATGAAAAGCAGCTAGTCAGAGATTTTTAGTTTGTTTTGTTTTTGAAAGCTAAAGAATGTTTGTTTTTAAATGTACATTTTTCTGTACTTGGCTTTTCAATTACCCGCTAACATCTTCACAAGCAGCTGGTTGTAATCAAGAAAATGGAACTACTGTTGTACGCAGCGTGCCACGAGACAAAGCATCCCGTGGTCGATAAGAACAGCTTCTTTTGCTTCATTTTCAGTTTTAATTTTTCTAAATTTGGCTTCTTAAGTATTTTCTATGTTTCAGGTGACAAATATTTTCTTTGTACATTTTGGCTTGTCACCCAAAACAGAAATGTGCACATTCAGCACATTGTGTTTATGTACAGTTCATAATAAAATGTTTTTATTGTTAGTAAGGCGACTGAAATGAAAGTCTTTGTTTCTTAAAAAGGCTCATTTTTTTATTGTCATGCACTGTAATTAAAAATAACACCTGGGATCAAAGAGGAAAGTACTTTTTATTTCACAATTAAAAGAACAAGCTTTGTGAATGGCTTTTAAAAGAACCTGGAAGGAAATAATGTACCATTAAAGGCACAAAAGCCACATTCATGAGAGACAGAACTGTTAACCAAAACAATTGTAAAAAGTTACTAAGAATGACGTTTGGTATACACTGCAGTTCAAATGTTGGTTCATTTATCTTTTAAAAAAAAAAAACTGAATATGTATGATCAATTACAGTAACAACTGAATGCAATTTAAAATAACTTCTAACCATTTCAAGCTTTTCTAATATGCTGTTATGGTGCTCAAGAAACATTGTATTATTGTCAGTGAGTACGTTTACATGGACACCAATAATCTGATTTTTGATTAATCCGATTAAGGTCATAATCGAACTAAACCGAAATCGAATTAAGACGTGGAGTATGCCGATTGTAGTCACATTATTGAAGTGCAGTACAGACATGTAAACACCTTAATCAAACTATTACCATCGTGTAGGATTTTCACCACATTTTGCGGCAGGATATTCCATACACACGGCTGTTTGATATTATTCTCTGCACCTAGAGAGTCAGTAAAGGATCACAGACACACACCGTGAAATGCGGAGGATTTTGTCTCCCATTCGGCGTGTGGTATCAATTTTCATTAAAACAACACTCTTCCAGCAGTTCATACTATATATCCAATATCTCATTTGTCACGGGGGGCATGCATGAAATGTTCCCGAATGAAAGTGCCAAACTGCAGTTAAAGTCGACAAATTAAAAATGAAACATCCGAAATTACATGAAACTCCGAAGGAATGTAGATAGCCTGGTGACGCAATGACGTTAATCGAATTATGCGCTATAACATGTAAAACGGGATCATGAAAGGAACGTTCAAAAAGCAACTCATGTAAACACCTTAATCATATTATTGTCTTATTCTGATTAAAGCAAATAATTTGATTACTGATGGCCATGTAAACATAGTCAGTGTTGAAAACATTTGAGCCTTGTGGCGTCTTTTCCCCAAAAATGACATTGCAACGTTAAATAAAGTAGTTTCTTACATAAAAAAAAAAAGACAGGCATTGGAGGTCTATTACCAAAAACCACATAACTAATACAGTTTTTATGTTTATTGCTATAAACAAGTTCAACACTGAATAGGTAGTAAAAGCAGCAAACATTTAGATTCACCCTATGACCTTTTGTACAAAGAATAGAAAAATGAGAATTTAAAGCCCTATTTTGTGCCCTTTCGTGGCAAGTGTCATCATGTTTTAATATTTGTAATGAAATGCTGTACAAGCAATATCTAAATAAAAATACTCTGAAAGGACACCCCATTATTTATTTAAATATATTTAAAGCTAAACCTATTTTTAAATCTTTAAAGGGATAGTCCACCTAAAAATGAAAAATCTCAGCATGGAAAGCAGCAGCCATTGACTTCCATAGTATTTTTGTTCCTGCTATGGGTGTCAATGGCGGTTGATTTCCAACATATTTCAACATATACTCTTTTGTGTTCAGCAGTAGAAAGAAATTAATAAAAGTGTGAGTAAATGCTAAGTAAATTTTCATTTTTGGGAGATCTATCCCTTTAAAAAAAAGCTCATTCAATAGGAGGCACACAAAATGTCATGCTATAATGTTTACCTCTTTATTTTAGACCATCAAGCTACAAATATGTCTTGATTTTGACACCCCCTCCCCACCCCCAGTATTTTTCTACCTTATAAGCATCACATATGCAGGATCACTTCTACCACCTCACATCTCTGTTTGTCACAGCATCATTTTACAACACCAGTGACAAACAACAGATTTCCCCTCTTGAAAACTGCCACCATGATTGTCCCATTTAGTGTGCATTTGTGAAAAGACTCCAATTCCATTCTAGACATGAATGCCTCAAATCACACATCGAGGTAGCAAAATAACCACAATATTTTTTTTCCCTACTTTTCACCTTGATAGACATTGAAACCTTCACTGGTTTGCAGAAACTGCAGCTGTTTGGTGTCCTGATACATGAAAACATCTTTAATACTCCCTTCAAACCCTTTAGAGAATTCACCAGATGTAACCAATGCCACATCTCTGTTCAATTCAAAACCTCCCAAATAAATCACCCCTCCATAATTGAGAGCTACATACTGTTCGAAAGGGTCGATGTCTTCAAAAATGACTCTTTCCTCATTCACATAGACCTGGATGAGAGTCCGATTGTGCGCTATTGAAAGGTAATTCCAATAGTTACAGCAGAAAGACTTTTGATATACAAAAGGAAGTGCGGTTCTCTCACCAAGATTTACCGAAACCTTCAGATAACCATCCTGCAGTCCAACCGCTAGATGATCATCATCTTCACTCTCTGCTTTCCCCATCCAAAAGATCAATCCATCCCCTGCTGAAGTAGAAAAATTCAGTGAAACCTCAGTGTACATCAAATTCCTAGAGTTGTATTTCGGATCCTTGTATTTCAAATAAGAGTTTCCAATAAACCTGATAGTCCTCAATGTAACTTCTCTGTCACAATAAGTCCCAGTCCATCCCAAAGAACACATACATGAATATGAAGCGGATGTTGTGTTGTGGATGCAGACAGAATTGTGTTGACAAAGATTGTTGAGACAGTGAATGGACTGTTGGCATCGTGAACCAGTCCACAGTGAAGGGCAGATACACGTAAACGAAAAAACACCTGATGGACGGCAGTGGCCACCGTTCTTGCAAACCTTATACCCACACGCAGTCCCGTCCCAGTCGCCAACATTGGCTCCATCGAGCGCCCCTGTCTCTGTAAGCTCAAGCTCCTGCCCATTGACTACGACCTCTCGAATGCCGCCTGTGAATCCCACCGGCTCCTTTTCCACTGCATCTATTGACACAGTGTTGAGGGAAGAAATACCACCAATGAAGATATTTGCACCAACATCTAGAGTGGTTGTGCCTTCCGAAGAGTTCCTGGTCACAGATTCACCGTCTACAATGAGGAAGCCGCTGTTGCCTTCTCTGCCAGTCTTCACTGTGTGCCACCTCACGCCGGTCACATCTACCTCTTTCAGAGACTGTAATACAATAGTTTGGTTCCCCAGATTATAGCGGAGCTGCACGAATCCAGCAGACAAGGATACGCTGAGGAAATCACCTTGAAGAGTGCAGAGGAGAAGAATTAGTTGGAATTACACCCAACAAAATATAACAAAACTTTTGTTTTTGCTACCATTTTTCATGAGGTGATCTCAAAAGATGCAAAACTTTCTGGATCCACCTCACAGGCGTGGCATATCAAGATGTTGAGTAGACAGCATGATTATTGCACAGGTGTGCCTTAGGTTGGCCACAATAAAAGGCAACTCTAAAATGTGCCATTTTACTGTACTGTACTGTGTGGGGGGGGGGGGGGGGGGGTTTGGGGGGGCAAAAAGTGGTCACTATTTGCCTCACGGAATGCAACACATCTCCTTTGCACAGATTTAGACAAATGTGTGAACAATAATTGAGAGTAATAGGCCTTTTGTGTACATAGAAAAAGTTTGAGATCTTTTGAGTATAGCTCATGAAAACTGAAAAGCAAAAGTGCTGTGTTTACATTTTAGTTGAGTGCACTTTAAACAAGCTGCAATAGTTTTTATTGTCTACTTTGAAGTATATCCAGATGAAATGGCTTATAAAACAAGAAAAAAATGGATGAGACTGGATGAGGCTGTCTCAGGGTGTGATTCTTTCCTTTTGTGTTTCATTTTAGTTAAAATGATGCATTTATAATACATTTTTGCTTCAGATCTAGGTTAACATAATCCTGGTGTCTTCCATGATTCCAATTCTTTCTGACCACAAAATGCGGTCAACGATATTCTATAAAACTGAGAATGGTCAATTTAGATTTTTTGGTAACATCAACACAAAATGTTAATAATCTTTGTTGAATTTATTCACACATGGTTATAGAACATGTTGCACACCACTTAAAAATATACATTAATATATATATATATATATATATATATATATATATATA
>CAIGQV010003909.1:10669744-10710686 GCA_903798115.1 Danio jaintianensis | reverse complement strand
TATATATATATATATATATATATATATATATATATATATATATATCTATATATATATATATATATATATATATATATATATATATATATATATATATTGCTTTTGAAAAAATATAAAACTTACATTTAAATATTATTCAGAGTTTGATATTCCTGTAAATAAGCCTGGTGTGTTTTTCAGAACCTGGTGCTAAGTTATATGAACATAGCAATTACCCTCAGATCCACACCAAAACAATCAGTCCAAAATCATCAGAACAAGGTGGTCTCAGCCTGAATGAAATCAATCTGACCCAACAGACCAACAAACCAAGCAATATCATAGCTCATAACAGTAAACATATGATAAAAAATATGGTAGTGTTTGATTCTCCAAGTAAAAAAAACTATATTTCAGGTGAAAATTAAAGAGCACCTCTTCATCTTAAAATGTTATTCATGATTGCAAAATTGACTGATTATAAAAAAATCTATTATATTCAATGTGTATAATTGTACATATCATTAATCAATTGAAGTGAGAATTATGGCTATAGTACGTACCTATAAGCATGTGTCAAAATAAGCCTGTAAAATTGTCAATACATTTTATTAAATGATGCAGGTGAACGTAAACAGGTGCAGTCTGACCAATGAGAGGACAGATGTACAAACACGTGACTTGCATACAACACATTTTGGTGTGCATTAAAGTGCCTAAAGTGAACCAAACAAACAAAATAAAACAATATTGTAACTAATAAATGTAACTGATTAACATGTCTCAAATTGTCCAAAACAAACCTTCAGCCATCCGGTTTTCAGGTATCTTCCAAAGTGCACCGTGTGAATGTTGATCCTCGGATTCAGGCGATCGCTGATAATTGTTGCCAAACCCGAGCCGAGATTATACTTATGAACAATCCTGCCGTTGCGAACCCCCAACGCGAAGAAGTCATCTCCACTGAGGCCTTCATTACAAACAAAAACACACCAAATCCAATAAGCACATTAGGTGGGGTCTAAAAATCAGGGATTTATTCAATTCAGAAATAAACAGAAGGTAAAATGTCATTTTGACGTGCTCACTAATCACCTTTTTACAATGCAAAAAAAAATAACAAAGTATGTCAAACTTTCACTGGTGGTTCAGGCCAAACTGACCATCTATAAAATGTCATTTATTTCTCTTTTGAGCTGATGGATCTAATTCATCTGACCAATTATCAGGTGAAAAGTTGCCTTCTCATCCTCTCTGATTCCTTCTTTTTGATTTTGGTCCTGCACCATGCTGCTTGGCTCCCTTGACAATTGCTTCATTATTCACAGCGCTGTCCTCTTCTCTCTTTCCCTCGATGAATCATCCTAAACTATAATCTCGAGAGACACTCGCTGAACTGAGGAAGATTCATACCCCCCTTACGCTTTTATTCAGCTGCCTGTCTTTTGATTAAACATGTTCGTAGCAGTGACGTGTCAGTTAGCAGCCACCGAAACTGACCTTAAAATAAATTGCAGATGGAGCTGGAGGCATGAGGAAACTTGACCGAGATGCAACGTCTCTCAAAAAGACAGGTCTCCTCTTCTGAATGACATTTTCAACAGGATGTTGATTTGTCGCTTTTGGTTATGGATATAAATTTCGGAGTTTGGAAAGAGGCATGTGTCACTTTGCAGAAAATAACTTCTTTAACGACTATTTCTGTCTCGTTTTCAAGTAACTACATCCTTAATGCAGTATATGTTTGTTTTAAAAGCAAATTTTAATATTAAAGATGCTAAAGATACGTCATAAGTACATTTAAAATACACATACGATTTTTCCTAAAATAACTGATTTAGAGTATTCATTATATACTCTTAAAACTTTACTACTTACTATTGGTTTGTCATAAATTCAGTAGAAATAAGAACTGAAATATGTGAAATGTTATTACAGATAAAATAACTTATCTGAAATAATCTGATATTAAGAAATATTTATTACATATGATGACAAAGCTGAATTATCACCAGGTGAAAAAACATTTCATATTTCATTTTCAACGATTGATCATTCTTGAAAAATAAATGTTATTTGAATATGACTGATATTTATACATTATGTGTACAGAAATTGAATAATAATAATAACAATATATATTTTATACATATATATACACTACCTTACAAAAGTCTTGTCGCCTATCCAAGTTTTAGGAACAACAAATAATAACTTGAATTCTAGTTGATCATTTGGTATCATTTGGTAGAAGTGGCTAATATGAATGGCAAAGGCCCAGATTTTGCTTCTTTTACCAAAATAAAATATGATCATGCCTTGATTTTTAATTATTTAATTAGGACAGTAAGGTCTGACTTTGCTGAGACAAAAGTCTTGTCACTTAACAGAAATAATGTACAGTATAGAATATAAAGCCATGGTGCAGTGGAAAAAATAATTAATATTGTGTATGACTCCCATGAGCTTGGAGGACTGCATCCATACATCTCTGCAATGACTCAAATAATTTATTAATAAAGTCATCTGGAATGGCAAAGAAAGCATTCTTGCAGGTCTCCCAGAGTTCATCAAGATTCTTTGGATTCATCTTCAATGCCTCCTCCTTCATCTTACCCCAGACATTCTCAATGATGTTCATGTCTGGTGACTGGGCTGGCCAATCCTGGAGCACCTTGACCTTCTTTGCTTGCAGGAACTTTGATGTGGAGGCTAAAATATATGAAAAGGAGCTCCATCCTGCTGAACAATTTGCCCTCTCCTATGGATTGAAATGTAATGGGCAGCACAAATGTCTTGATACCTCAGGCTGTTGATGTTGCCATCCACTCTGCAGATCTCCCCCATACTGAATGTAACCCAAAACCATGATTTTTACTTCACCAAACTTGACTGATTTCTGTAAGAATCTTGGGTCCATGCGGGTTCCAATAGGTCTTCGGCAGTATTTTTTTTTCT
Source organism: Danio jaintianensis (assembly GCA_903798115.1). NCBI lineage: Eukaryota > Metazoa > Chordata > Actinopteri > Cypriniformes > Danionidae > Danio > Danio jaintianensis. Next base: position 10,707,749 of record CAIGQV010003909.1, on the reverse strand, counting down.
GATGATTGGGATGCAGTTTAACAGATGATTCATCGGAAAAACTACTTTCTGCCACTTTTTCAAATGATCAACTAGAATTTTTTAAAAATACTTTATATATATATAAATAAATTTGTATTATTATTAATATTATTACTTTTTTGCAGTGATAAAAATGACATTGACAAGTATTTTTAGTCTATTTTGAATTCTTTAGTCAATATTTATCCACTATCATCTGAGATTCTTTAGTAACACAATACGTAACAGATCTTTTTCTTATGACAGATGATAAAAATCATTGCCCCGTTGTGTGTACACATAAATTCTCTGCTGTTGTGTTCTGGACTTACAGTGCACTGTACAAGAGCTGCTGCATTAATATCTCCTACTGAGTGAACTATTACTGAACCTCACTTTCTCTAACATGACCTTCACCAGTGCTGGGAAAACGTTTACAGCCAAGCTATGAATCCAGCTATTGTTTCTTTTTCAAAATCCACTATATACCGCATTATATTTTAAACACAGAGGGATTCAATGAAATCAAAGTGAATAAGGAGAGATGGGGAAATAAATATAAAAGAAAAATACAGTATTCCCATTTTGACCCACCTTGTCCCTTTTGCCCGGAAAAGAGAATGAGGTTGTTTCTCAAAGCTGAGGCATTATTGGCAAAGGTGAGCTTCAGGTGAAATTCATAAAAATGGCCCGTACTGGGAATAGATGGATAAGCCACATACGATGAGTATCCAAATTCATCAAGTCCACTAAACTTGGGCCGAGTGATGTTGACAGCTGCAAAATAAATTAGAAAAAATATTGAATTATAATTCCTTTTTGAAGTATTTATATCACTACATTGCCAAAAAATAATGTACATAATAATAATAATAATGGTAGTAATAATAATACAAATCAGGGGTACGATGGCATTATGTTTAATGGTGACACAATAAAAAGGTAAATAATTTATTTTATAATTTATTTAGAATTTTATTCCATTTTAATTCCTAATTTAACTAGAGTTACATTTTAATTCCAGATATAGTTATAAAATAAAGTATAGACAAACTCATTACCTGTTATTTTTAAACTAATTTACAAGACCAACTTAGACAAAATAATGTTTCAAACGGTTTCTAAAAACGACTATAAAAAAGCTTAAACTTAAATAAAATACCAGCATCAAAAATTGTAGAAGAGTCCAGATGAAGGTCCTATAATGCAGCCCGAAAGAGTAGGCTAAATGTTATATAGGGGAAACATTCGCGAAACATAATTATAAGAAATTTCTGTCAAATATCGACTCACACAACGGTTAAGTGTATAGTAAACTATAATTATACTGAAGAAATGTACTGTACTAACTCTTTGTATAATAATTATCTGTAAAAAGTGCAGTTTACCTGAGGTAAAGTTAACAGCAGTTCGAGAAAGAGCCACGCGATGGCGATATTGCACCACACATTGCTGGTGTCAAATCATACCTATTATTATTTCCTGTGGTTGAAGATGCTGGTGCTAACGATTATACATTGTAATTCCGTGCCATTTTACTCTGCAAATGGACAATGTAATGTATTTTCTGAGGCAGAAAATCTTCCTAAATTTCAACATTTAATCCTCTGGTCCAATCAAGCATCGCTCAGACACATTTCAGCTTGGGTACATTAAGCATTTACTTCTTTTTCAGCGAAAAAAAAGTGCTACCTAAAGAGTTTTCTACACCCCTCATTTTGTCTTTATGAACTGTGCAGTGTCTCCGGAGGATTTCTCTGGAGTTCTTCCCTCTGCTCTCCCCTTAAATTATTGATGTCTTTTGGAATTGCAAATATATTACCTTGTCACGGTTTATTTGCACAACGCCTAATGAAGGACTAGAATGCGTTTTTAGCAGGGATGGCTTGATGGGTCCAGCTGTATTTCTTAACTCACGGTGTCATATAATGGCTCTCTGATATGCTGCATATGTTGAGTTACGTCTTCTTACAAGTGAAATTCATTAATAAACCCGCCATTTATTAATCGGACGGGGGAAGTTTTTGAGAACGCCAATTACCATCTTAAGATATACTGCAGTCCCGTGTAAGGAACTTCTGTTCATTTTCGAAGTCAAAAGACATTTCTGGAAGGCTACTTAAAGGGATAGTTCACTCCAAATGAAAATGTAGTAGGCTACTTATACTATTACTCACCCTTATCCAAACCTTTATAAGTGTCTTTTTATATATTATAAGAAGATATTCTGGAAAAAGCTGAAGACCAGTAGCCACTGACATCCACAGAAAAAAAAAAAAAAAACATCCCACATGCAAAAAATGACAATACTTTATAGTAACTACTGTGTTTTTGAGCCATACTATACTAAAGCATATTATACTGTATATATTAGAGAATTCTCCCCGTGTTCGCGTGGGTTTCCTCCGGGTGCTCCGGTTTCCCCCACAAGTCCAAAGACATGCGGTATAGGTGAATTGGGTAAGCTAAAATTGTCCGTAGTGTATGTGTGTGAATGAGTGTGTATGAATGTTTCCCAGTGATGGGTTGCAGCTGGAAGGGCATCCGCTGCGTAAAACATATGCTGGATAAGTTGGCGGTTCATCCCGCTGTGGCGACCCCAGATTAATAAAGGGACTAAGCCGAAAAGAAAATGAATGAATGAATATTAGAGAATTCACAACTCTTTGTCAATAAATGCTACACCATGCTGTAGTATTAACCGATAAACCAATAAATACTGTAGGGTACTGTCGTTTTTACAACAGTAAATTGTGGTGTATTGTTTTATAATATGCTCTATAGTTGTACAAAACTATAGTATTGGGTGATTTGTTTATATTACTATATTTGTTGTACATAGCAATTATAGAATCACCACAAAAGATTAATTCAAATGCTTTACTATAGCATAGTTCAAAAACACTAGTAGTTTTTTCATGTGGGATTACTATTCAATTAACTTGGGTCTAACAACATTTTTTTGTTTAAATATCTTCAATATAACAGAAGAAAAAAACCCTCAAACAGATTAAAGTTTTAAGGTGAATGTTTTTAATTTAATTTGAACTCATAAATCCTTTCTGTGGCCTATTAGGGTACTCAAAAGTGTCCATCAAATGCACACCTCAGAAGTTTGGTGGAAGTACTATTCTAATATCCTAATATTTCAATATTTCAATACTACGAATTTGACATACTAAAGTCAAATCCGCTTGTTAAGTCGTGATGTATCAGTGAGGTATGGAATACTGTATCCGGGTCCAAGCCGCTACTCATTTGAATTAAGAAAATGTTCGTTTATGACCTCTTTTTAGTCCTATCACACATTAAAGTAAATTTTATATAAAATCATGGTGTACACAACAGTCTCTGGACTTGCTGCTTCTCAGACACCAATATTTTAACAAATTATAAAAAATTTATCACTTTCTGGTCATCGGATAATAGGCATGGATATATATATTGCGATCGTGATTTTCGTTTATTATTACCATTTGATGAGCCTCCCCATACAGTTTGATCGAGCGCTTGGACCCGGAAGCCGCTTCACGTGACGTCGCACTTAACAAGCGGATATAGTTTTTTACATACTCTAATATAGTCATAGATATTTATATCTATGTAATATAGTATGCGATTTTGTACACAGCAAAACTTTTTCTTCCACTGATCTTTGCTCCTGTAGTTGACAGCACTATCTAGTGGCTTGGCTGTGAATTTGCAGAATGAACAAAGTTCGAAATGATCACTCTAGTTGCCAACTTGGGGCTTTATTTTCTTGGCCAAAACAGAATATTCATATGCTTTGTTAGAACCGAGATTATCTGCAGTACAAACGCACACTCAACGAATGTCAGTATCCCATATGACAGTATACAAAACATACCTCAAATAACCATATCTAATGGTTTTAATGCAAAGGCACTGCATGCTTCTCTTTGCGGTATTATTGTGGTGCTGGAAAAAAAAACACAACCTCCAACTCCCTTGCAGTTTTTACAGGTGACGTATCATCTATTTATTTTCATTCGTTCTAGTCAAAAACCGTTTGTGTGCAAGAATTTTGCTCTGTTGAAATTCAATAGCGTTCTGTCAGCTCTGTGTGCTAGACCTGGAGATATTTAGCTTTTCTTGATTTCCTTTCCTCATGACACAGAAAAATGAAATAAATAAAGACACAAGAATGAAAATATGCACATGTGAGCAACTCCTCACAAAATGAAATCTGTTTGATCCCGAAGACTTTCCACGAGATGATTCTTTAATCTTCTGATGCAGAGTCTGGTGATGATGGAATGAAAATCCAGGAAGTCACATGATGTGTGGGTTAAGGCGGTTTAGGACAGATGTGCCATTATGTTATGAGTCTATTTTAGGTGAGTGTGATGTTAACAGTGCGTCAGAGAGCACGGTGTGTGTCCTTTAAACACCACTGATGCCTCAAACTGCTTCCAGCAAGACAAGCTCACAGGATCAATCGCAAGATCAATCTATCGGACTGCCTGTGGATTCTGAGTGCTACTTCTTAAAAAAAAAAAAAGCATCTTTGAAGTTACAGTTATGTAAAGTATTTATTTTAAGCTTGTCAAGTCAAGATCAAATAACAAAATAAATAAAAAAACATTAAAAAAACATACCATGATCAATCGCAAGATCAATTTATCGGTATGCCTCTGGATGCTGAATGCTAACTTTGATGCCGGATGTAACTTTGACGTTAGCGGGAAGATGATTTTAAGATGGTCAGATTGAAATAAAAAAATTTAATAAAACTAAATATAAAAGTAATTAGCAATAAAACAGAAAAAATATTAAAAATAAACAATCGATACATCAATCTATCAATGCCAGTGGATTATAATAAATACAACTATATGAAATGACACAATAAATAACAGTGTTGTTTGCGTTAGTTAAAACTATTGAAAAATATTGATAAAGAACAAAATCATAAGTCCAAGGCACTCGGAAAGTATAAGTGAAAATAATTAAAAAGCCTTTATTAACATGGCTAGAGTAACCTGATGTTAATAACCTAGCCATGTTAATAAAGGCTTTTTAATTATTTTCACTTACTTTTCGAGTGCCTTGGACTTATGATTTTGTTGTTTATCTTTATGAATCCCTTACCCAAAGAGTACCGACACATTAATTACCCCTGAAGCACTTTTGGTTTGATTTTGGATTTATATTGGAAAATATTGTTCGAAATGTTGCCTGCCCTGCTAACTGAATATGAAGAGTTCAGATGCAAAAACCTCTAAGTGCCGTCTGAAAGTTCCTCTAAAGTTTGCATTTTTCTTAACCTTGTATGTTCATGTTCAGTTATTTCACTTTAAAGGCAATGAAAATAACCTATTCTTTGCACTAAGAGTAAAATTACTGAAACTACACACAACAGCCTCAGAAAAATGCTAATCTTTGATGAAAATTTCAGACGGCATTTTTTGCAGGTTTTTGCATCTAAACTCTTCATATTGTCTTTTCGAATATATTCATGTGCTTCAATAAAAAGCTATTAAAAGGGATAGTTCACCCAAAACTGAAAATTCTTTCATCATTTATTCAACCTTCACTCATCACACATCTGTTTGAGTTTCTCTTTTTCTTTTGAACACAAAAGAAGTTATTTTGAAATATATCTTCCATACTTGTTTTTCCTACTATGAAAGTCAATAGTTACCGGTTTCTAACATTTTTCAAAATAACTTATTTTGTGTTCGACAGAAAAAGGAAATTCATAAAGGTATGGAACCACTTGAGGGTGAGTACATATTGATTTTTGGATGATCTATCCATTTAAGAAAAATACAAAAACTGAAAAAACAAACAAAAAAAAAAACACATTAAACTAATTCACTCTAAACAAATACACATAATACCAAAATAATTCTGGTGGATGACACCCATTTCATTTTCCTGACAGGTAATTCCAGCAGTTATTTTGGATGCTACCACAATTCACATCTTCTATACTTTGGCTGGCAAGATATTTAATTTATTCATTAATCTTTTTTTAAAAATAAAATCATGATCCCTGAATCTTATTTTCCAAATAAAGTCTAAATTCCGAATGCAGCATTAAATCAATGCATAAAACAGGCTCAACACCACCTCCCTATAATTCCATTAGTCCAGGCTCATTTGAAGAAGTCCAGCACATCCAGAGTTGAGCGACTGCCCAGAGGCAGCGAGGCCTTGGCTACTAATCAATACTGATTGATGTTATCTGCTGTTATCGGCCTTTAAATTCAAATGTCAGTCCCACTCGGTGTGACACTGGGAGATTAGAACACTCTATTTGGCATCAGGCTCTTTTGCTGTCTGATAGAGCGACGTCTGGTTGCTCTGCCTGGCGTGCAGTGCCAAGCGGTCTTCAAACCACACCACCCAATTAGATTACAGCAAAATAGCAGCACTTCTTTTTCCTCTAAGCACAGTGGAGGAGATGAAGAGCTATCTGTGTAAGCAGATATTCGACTTTAGCTGACTTAACACTGTGAGGTAGAGCCGCGGAGAGAAGTACATTAGTTACATGCTGCCGTTGTATGTCTTCACAGCTTTGTTCTTCCGGACAATAAAACAAAAGCAATTGCAGCGAGTACAATCCGTGACTACACGTTGATAAATTAAGTTTCCAGGTTGCCTGATTTAAAGCACTCGGTGTGCTCATTATATTTGGATGTGTATTAACTTTGGACGCAACGAAAGGTCAGGAATCAAGTTAGTATTGTAACTCAGACTGGGAGTTTTCTTTAAAATATTCATGTTAGTTAGTCGATGAAATAAAGTGATATTATTCTTATGTGTTTCCACCTTGCTGATTTATAATAAACTGTCAATGCAATTTACGATGTTTATCATGGCGGCAAATAACCATCTGTGGAAAAATGTTTTGCAATTAACAGTACATTTGAAGTACATTGTAAAAAACGATAAGTTACTTAAGTAGCGAGTAAACCTTGTTGCTTTAAAAGTGACTAGTTGAATTTACTTAAAGTGAGTAAACCCATTGTAACTTGGAACTGTTAAGTTAATGTAACCTAATTTTGATAATTATGCACAGTTTATATATTTAATTTTATTTTTCAAGTAAATTCAAATAATCGCTACAAATATATTGGACAATAAACACCAAATATGACAATAATACTCCAAAATACCCACACTCTTTTAGCAAATAAACAGTTGCATGTAAATGGGAGTAAAGAGGTTTGCTAAACATATAAACATTCTTACCCTGATTATTGGAGCACATGTAAACATACTCAATAAACTCATAATAATTGGTTTCATACTGGATGAACAAGCGTTTTTGAACAAATCTTACTTAAACGAATAATTTATTAACAAATAAATTTGTTTGCAAGTCACCACCAGCTGGTCTAACAATGTAGTGAAGTGTGTGATTTAATCCATTCAGGTTAAAAACAGAACATACACGTGGAGAATTTGTAACTCTTGTAATGGAAAAACTCGTACCATGTTTGGTATTTTTGTGGTCAGTCTTAAAGGGATAGTTCACTGGAATTTAAAACCTGCTATTTATTTACCCTCATACATTATTATGTAACTGGAAGCTTGGACTTCAGGCTTGGTCAAGATTCAATTTAATAATGTTGTAAATATTTGCAATTTCTTGCACAGACTGCTAGTTTTGCTTAATAAAACCTTAATGTATCATCAGAAATCATTGTGTTTTGCCTGTATATATATAGTTTGACCTTTTTCAAGAGTTCACACTTAGCTGATGATTGATTATAAGCTTATTTGGCATGTTGTCCCGGAAGAGAGCCCTGAGCTCAAAAGATCCTCGAGCCCTGGGCTCCCTCCCATTTGCAGGGCGAGAGGGAAGATTGAGCTCAGATAGATCTCAAGAACTCCCCCGCTTATTTGTGGCTAATGACGAATTGCTTTATAAGGGAAAAATTCTGTTGGATAGGAACTTGACTATGGTGCCAATTTGGTTTAGTCAATTTACTTATGACGGATGTCTTTGGATGGTGGAAGGAAACCGGTGAACCCGGGGGAAACCCATGCGAGCACGGGGAGAACACGCCGTGCTGCCCAATCTAGGAAAAAGGGGGAGTAATAGGGGTGGAAGGGGGGATTCTTCAAGACGAAGATGACTGTGGTATGAAGACTATGGTTATTTATAGTGACTTAGGAGTCGTCTGATTGAAGAATCATGTATTAGCTAATGCGGGTCCAGCCGTGGTCAATCATAATAACGTGATTCATTCGAAATTAGTTTATAAATAAACTTCACAAAGTGTAGCTTGCATTTTTTTGCTATACTTCTTCTGTAAACATAAATGTTTATAATATCTGAACTATAAGGTTTTATCCCAGTACTTATAATAATTTGATTTTTTTAACAGAAGTAACAAGTAAAAAGGACTAAATACTGAATCTCTTACATAATTATACATGAAAGCTGTTCTCGTGATCATACTTGTCAAGTGTTTAAATGACATCCCCGAAAAGTTGTCATTCAGGAATAAGATTGTGTAGATGTTTGAATCGAGCTCATAGTCTTTTAACAATTAATCATGCAGATCTAGTTCACTGTAAGCCTCAGAGTTCAGTAAATGTTTAGTGAGTTTGTAACGAGCACAAAGCACTTAGCTACACTAATTGGAATGCTATTTCAACGGCTTGCATCAGTAAAACAAAACTGCTGGGAATACAGTTCAATCTACCACCTATGGGTCTATCCTCAAAGACGGAGGTGCATGCAGAAGACAGAGAAAAACAAACCTCACAATGCCACAAATATCAAACAAAACACCCCCCGGCCACACCGGCTTCGTCATGTCTCCGTGGATGCTGGTGTAAATAAGCGTCTGCGTACAAACCTTGATGGGACCTACCCTCATCGCAGAGGAGACCCTGCCTTCCGTAGGGGCAAAGACATGCTGCTTCCAGCTGTGTCTGGGGAACGCAGGTGGCGCCGCGTGCACATGGGTTTCGCTCGCAGGCGGTGAACTGGCACAGCTTACCGGAGTAGAGCGAAGGACACGCACAGAACCAGTTCTCTGCATCGCTGCACACAAGGAACCGAAATAAGGGGGGAAAAAAACAGAGAGATCATTAGTACACCAATGAAATGTACTCACACTGCATCATTACCTTTGGTGGAGTTTGCGTAGAAAGCATAAATTGGGAAGGGGCACTGGGGGGTTGAGACTGTCAAAAAAGCAGAGGAGAATACAAATGAGAATACAGAGCAGAATGGATGGAAGTCATACATCACCGGCCTGAACTCAAGACCATCCCTGTCTGCCAGACCAACGTAAAGTCATCTTGCAGAGCAAGACTAAGTTAACACTGTTCCTTTTTTCAGCATTATATAACATAAAGAAATGAACTATGTGTACTTGAGCACTTGATTTGATACAAATAATTTATGCTTGTAGATCTTTAAGTCAGGACAGGACAGTCTAAAATATTTCTTTTAATCTGTAAATGGTCTGGCATTCAAAGGAAAAAAATACTGTATATATACTTATAAATACTGTATAAAAATATTCAATAATACAATATGTACATGTTTAAATGTAAAATGTTAAAATATACAGAATTTGGCATACATACCATTTTTTAACAATAGTCATAAATAATCAAATTAATCTATAAAAAATTGCTTTTGGATAAGACACAAAATAATACAACTTGGTAATAAAAAGATTTATACATCATTCAAAAGTTTAAGGTCTGTTTTTACTTTTTAATAAAAAAACAAAAACAAGGATGCAATACATTTCAAATTAATTCTGTGTTTTGAACTTTTTATCCATCAAAGAATATTAATAATGTTTGTTAAAATATAAATAAATTGTAATATTAATTACTTTATTGGGCGACACGGTGGCTCAGTGGTTAGCACTGTAGCCTCACAGCAAGAAGGTCGCTTGTTCGAGTCCCAGCTGGGTCAGTTGGCATTTTTGATTAGAAAATGAAAATGATTAGAAATGGAGTTTGCATGTTCTCCCCGTGTTGGTGTGGGTTTCCTCCAGGTGCTTCGGTTTCACCCATAGTCCAAAGACATGCGATATAGGAAAATTGAATAAACTAAATTGGCCGTAGTGTATGTGTGTGTATGAGTGTGTATATGGATGTTTCCCAGTACTGAGTTGCAGCTGGAAGTGTATCCGCTGTGTAAAATATATGTTGGATAAGTTGGCAGTTCATTCTGCTGTGGTGACCCCTGATGAATAAAGAGACTAAGCTGAAGGAAAATGAATGAATGAATTACTTTATTTTTGATCAAATAAATGCAGCCTGGAAAACTTAAATAAAAAATCTAACAGCCCGCAAACATTTCAATCACTAATATATTTGAACATATTAGCACATATATTAATATTACCAAATGGGATTTCATATCATAATTAATATTATCATCTCATCAAAATCATCTTTGTGGGTCTGTGGCAAAATCTTTAAAAAAAAAACTGGTGATTTTAACATGCAGAGAACTGCACCTGTTTTAAGATCACAGTGAAGTCATGCTGCTACTAATAATAGCGTTGACTCTCTATAGTGCTTTCAGACAGTGCTCAAGGCTTTATCCAGTCCATCTAAACTGAAATATATATTTACGAGAAACCTGAAGTATACACACAATGCCCATTTCCTGAATGCTATATGAGGAGTCAGTAAAAAGTAAAAAGCAAAAAGGTTTCCAACAGTCAGTGTGCACGAGCCAAAACTTATTGAGTGCACCGTAAAAAAATAAAATAAAATAAAAAAAATCACTGATTCATTTAAATAAGAGCATAACTGAGCCTGAAGGCCATGTGAAGAAGCAAACTCACATTCTGCTGATGTTGATCGAGCCTCACTGTAAGCGAATGATTAGAAATGCTCCGGCTAGCGGCTCAGAGACGAGCTGCAATCCCACAAACGGAACTTTTATAATTCCAGCCTTTATCCCCAAGCGAGAGGTAGAGGGTGGGCCAGCACGATAAGCAATATTCAGACAAGAACTTCATAAGGTGCCGGAAGATGTAGACGCTTTTTCAAAGGTATAATATCAGATACAGGAAGCATCGGAGGAGTTTCAGATCTATAAATTAATAATGTGTTTTGAGCTGCAGCACAGCTGAAATGAAATATTTACATTCTGTCACTGGGATTTAGAGCCAGTGCAAGTGAATGACACACACATACACGCACACGCACAAATACACAAAACTCTGATAATGCTTTAAATTAAATGGAAATTAAACCAAATTTATCATACCGCTCTGTAATACTTCATTCTGATTGGCCGGTCCAGAGGTACAGATAACATTATTATATATATATATATATATATATTCCATGGTCTTGAAATTCTTGATTCTGAACGGCTGGTAGGTGTGCAATAAGATTTAATGCCCTGGTAGTTCCAGTCAGGTTTGATCATAGTTCAAAATAAATGCACTTCCCTCAAATGTCAGTAGTAACCATAGTAACTCAGTGACAGTTGACGGGACCTTCATTCTTCTGTGTAATCTCGAAGACCCTGACATGTGCTGCACAAGGGAGCCAATGGGGATCAATCAACTCACAAACATGCTCAAAAATATTTGCAAAGAGGTAGCTAACACGTGCTTGTGTCATTTACATGCAAACACATGTGTGCATGCTCCCTTTTTGTCTGCCTATGACTGATTCAAAGCAGGGACAAGGAGATCTAACATGTAAAAACTGATGAAAATCCGGTCAAACATTGCACTGAAAAGAGCAAAACTAGTTTTAAGTTGTCTATAAGCTGGATAATCAATGGCTTGCTGTGCATTATAGAATTTGAAATGCACATAGCTTTGCATCGAGTGGTTCATGCCTCTGCGTCATGCATTTAAAATCCTTCAATGCACAGCAATACATTGATTATCCCTTACATACAATTGCTGTTCTTGACAGTTTGGTGTCATCTTGTGATTAAATAAGTAGGTTAGTGTAGGACGTAGCGCTGAATGTACATTATCCCTTACTTAAAACATACCTTTTTTGTAATTACAGTGTACTTTTATAATAATTAATGTGTAATAAAATGAATATGTGATAATATGAATTATATAAGGCATCAATATGAATGGTTTGTGGAAACAAGGAGGCACTACTTTAATTTACTGCCCACAATCATTATATTTACAAAGTAACTAAGAGAAACATGTGCAACTATTGCATTTACATTGCAAAAACATGGAACAATATAATGTTGTATGTATGACCCTTTTTTTTAAAGAAAGTTTTAATTTTGCTAAATGGCCAAATATGCCATTTTTTTATTATAAAGCCAAATTATACAGTAAGGAATCCCTGGGATACAAGTGTTATGTTGTATCGTGGTATTTTACTTTGTAAGAAGTGCCAAAAAAAGTAAGGTAATTGTTTTCAGCTGTGTTGCACTTTAACAAGTGGCATACATGATCACTTTAATTAATTAATTCATTCATTCATTCATTTTCTTTTCAGCTTAGTGCCTTTATTAATCAGGGGTCGCCACAGCAGAATGAACCGTCAACTTATCCAGCCTATGTTTTTACGCAGCGGATGCCCTTCCAGCTGCAACCCATCACTGGGAAACATCCATACACTCATCCACACACACACACACACTACGGACAATTTAGCTTACCCAATTCCCCTATAGCGCTTGTCTTTGGACTTGTGGGGGAAACCGGAGCACCCGGAGGAACACGGACACGGAGGAAACGCGAACACGGGGAAAACATGCTAACTCCACACAGAAATGCCAACTGACCCAGCCGAGGCTCAAACCAGCGACCTTCTTGCTGTGAGGCGACAGCGCCGCCCCTGGTCACTTTAATATTAAATCATATTGGCTATAAAATAAAAGTGGTGCTTGTAAGTTACTGTAGATTCAATTAAATTCAATTCAATTCCAGCCCCCGGCACCTAGACTGCAGCTCTGCACAAGGAGTTTGGCTAGAGGAGAAAGGGTCATGCCCAACTGAGCCTGGTCTCTCTCAAGGTTTTTTTTTTTCTTCACTTTCGTCAATTGGTGAAGTTTTGTTCCTTGCCACTGTCGCCACTGGCTTGCTTGGTTTGGGACTTGTGGAGCTGTGCATCGATGGATTTGCTCTTTAGTGTTTGGACTTTCAGCAGTGAAAATTAAACCACACTGAACTGAACTAAACTAAACTGAACTTTAACTCTGAAAACTGGACTGACAGTTTCAATTTCAATTTACTAGAACTTCTATGTTAAGCTGCTTTGACACAATCTACATTGTATAAAAGAGCTATAGAAATAAAGATGAATTGAATTTCAATCAACTTGCTTGCATTTAAATATACAGTTGAAGTCACAATTATTAGCCCTCCTGTGAATTTTCTTCTTCTTCTTCTTCTTCTTCTTCTTTTTTTTTTATATTTCCCAAACGATGATTAACAGAGCAAGGACTTTTTCACAGTATTTCAGATAATATTTTTTTCTTCTGGAGAAAAGTCTTATTTGTTTTATTTCGGCTAGAATAAAAGCAGTTTTTCTTTTTTTTTACTATTTTAAAGTCAATATTATTAGCCCCCTTAAGCAATATTTTTTTTATTGTCTACAGAACAAACCATCATTATACAATGACTTGCCTAATAACCTTAACTTGCCTAGTTAACCTAATTAAACCTTTAAATGGCACTTTAAGCTGAATACTAGTATCTTGAAAAAGTAAAATAGTAAAATATTATGTACTGTCATCATGGCAAAGACAAAAGAAATCAGTTATTCGAAATTAGTTATAAAAAACTATTATGTTTAGATATATGTTGAAAATATCTTCTTTCCCCTGAACAGAAATTGGGGAACACATAAATAGGGGGGGGGGGGGGGGGGGGGGGGGGTAATTAAGGGGGGGCTAATTAAGGAGGGCTAATAATTCTGACTTCAACCATAACTGCATTTAAAGGTATGCAGAAAAAAAACTGCAACCTTCCCACTCTTCAAGTGACCTGGTTTGCACACAAGCACCGTTCCCAGGGAAAGACAGCGGACGGTTTGTCAATGCCTTTCAGGACAGCAGGGGGTAATGCTGCGGCAGACTGCGAGATTATTGCCCCGCATTATGTAGAACATGCAAACACATCTGTTTGTGTGACTGATTGCCCTTCACCAGCCATGCGAGCTCAGACTGACGCAGGGAACAGCCAGGAGAAACACTCAGGTGTCTGCTGCATATGGAGAGCCCTGTACGCAGCCAACTGTGCATGATCACAGAAGATGTGTTTACCACTCTTCAAAGACAGTCTTGACATTGCAGTGACATCTTCTGTATTTTGATCGTGACACTTTTACTCTTAAAAAACAAAAAACAAAAACAAAAAAGGAAACCAATTTCACAAAATCAAAGTTGGAGTCCTATAGGCTTTTAGTCGATTAACTTTGAGCATCTGTATCATTAATAAATAAGCGAACTGTCAGAGTATTTACATATTTAAAGTACACATGAAATAAAAATGATATTTTGTGGCTTTCAGCTCATTTATTTTGAGACCATCTACATGCTAATGTAACCTCAAAATATTTACACCACTGGTAAGATTTAAAAAATGGTTTGAATAGTCTGGTATGTTCACCCAAGCTGCATTTAATTGATCATAAATACAGTAATAACTTAAATATTGTGAAATGTTATTAAAATTTCAACTTAAAGTAAAAATTAATATACACTGCTCATTTGGAGTCACACTCAAAATTGGAATAGAAAAACAAACTACAGGCTGATCCAACTTTGATGTAATGTCCTTAAAATAAGTCAAAATGAGGCTCAGTAGTGTGTGTGCGTGGCCTACATGTGCCTGTATGACCTCCATACAACGCCTGGGCATGCTCCTGATGAGGTGGCAGTCCTCTTAGACCTGGACTAAAGCATCTTCCTACTCCTGGACAGTCTGTGGTGCAATGAGGCATTGGTGGATGGAGCGAGACATAATGTCCCAGATGTGCTCAATTGAATTCAGGTCTGGGGAACTGGCGGGCCAGTCCATAGCATCAATGCCTTCATCTTGCAGGAACTGCTGGCACACTCCAGCCACTACCACTAGAGTGAAAGCACCGCCAGCATTAAAAATTGACCAAAACATCAGCCAGAAAGCATAAGAACTGAGAACTGGTCTGTGGTCACCACCTGCAGAACCACTCCTTTATTGGGGGTGTCTTGCTAATTGCCTATAATTTCCACCTGTTGTCTATTCCATTTGCACAACAGCATGTGTGAAATGGATTGTCAATCAGCGTTGCAGCGTGGGCAGTTTGATTTTACAGATGTGTGACTAACTTGGAGTTACATTGTGTTGTTTAAGTGTTCTCTTTATTTTTTTGAGCAGTGTTTTTCTGGAGCACAAAGCTGCATTTTCCCTGTATCATTAAACATAAAATGTCCTATTTTAGTGTATGTGTATGCAAAAGTGAGTTTATATAAAAAGGAATCATATTAAAGCCAAGTAATATGTCTACTTTAATGTTTCAAACAACTTTTGTGAAAATAGAATATTCTGATATGCGTGAAATCATGGTAAAACAACATACTTATTCTTATCTACTCATTAAAATGTGCTACATTTTTGTACAACTGATATTTATAAAAATATATACTTTTAAAAAGAACAAAAGACAACAACATTTTATTTACAATATGCTAATGAGACACCACTCTCAACAAACATTTCCCACTGGCATCATCGGTGTAAGCTTTTTAGACAGAAACCGTTGCTAACACGGTTCACAGAGGTCATTCTGCATTCATTTATACAAATATGCTGATTTAAATGAACTTGATGACCATGGAGTATTATGCAAGACAGCCAAGAGACTGAAACCAAGACCATTTGTCTGTGTTTGGGCAGAATGGAGGTGAATCGGAGGTCGCTGCTACAAAGCAAGAGACCTTGAAATAGAAAATAGAAAAATCTTTTCTTTGTTATCTATGTGATGGTCTGAAAACCTTCCGACACACATTTCCCTCAAAAACAGACTCAAATGATGCACACCTTTGCCAGTACATATAATGAGCAGCCATCTGACCATTTCGGCTGAAGGAAAGTGAGCTAATGGAAACAACTGTGTATTATTAATTTAACAAGGAAAGTGTTTTTCATATTTGTTTTAAAAAAAGTGCATCAAGAGTTTCCATCTTATTTTTCTAAATAAAATGTGTTAGATTTCTGGTAAAGCACTTCAGCTAGTTGTATTGTATTGACTGTGTAGTTTGTAGAGGTTTGCTAACTTTTAATATGGACTTTGAGCACTTAGGGGGTGTCATAACAGCCAACAGTCAAGTTCAAGCATCAAAAATACCTGCAGGACACTTATTTTGACCACAGTCCATGTACCAGCGCTGAATGTGGATGATCTGCACACCCCTCTGAAAGGTGAAGAAGCTTGTTGGCATTGGTTAAAAGCCTTAAAATGTAAAGAAACCACTGAAATTTCCAAACTTTGCTAAAGACGGAACCACAGCAGATGCAATATCTTGTTAGAATATACCAACAAACATGTTCAGCATCTTGTTGAGTTACTTGCTTACTTACACTATTGAAACATTTTTTTCTCATGGCAATCCTATTGGTTAAACAGTTGTTGGTAACTGTTACTAAAAAGTGCTTCAAAAAGTAGCTAAAATTAACATTTTGTCATCATTTGTTAACTTTTGAGTTATTCTAAACCTGTATGGATTTATTTATTCTGTTGAACGCAAAGGATTCAACAAATGTCTGTAAACAAGCAAAATATTATACATCACGTGCAAGGGCGATTATAAGATTTTTTTTTTTGTAATGGGCTGGCATGAGGACAGGGGACCAAGAACTAGTCAAGGGGGGGAATGGGAAAAGTTTGCTTTTTATGTTTCGTAGCTACATTTGAATCTGATTAAAGACAAACTCATTTAAATGTGAAGCTGCTCTTGGACATTCCAATTGAAAATAAAGCATTCATTCAATCATTCATTAATTTTCTTTTGGCTTAGTCCCTTTATTCATCAGGGGTCGCCACAGTGGGATGAACCGCCAACTTATCCAGCATATGTTTTACACAGTGGATGTCCTTCCAGCTGCAACCCAGTACTGGGAATCATCCATACACACTCATTCACACACATACACTACAGCCAATTTAGTTTATTCAATTCACCCATACTGCATGTCTTTGGACTGTGGGGGAAACCGGAGCACCCGGAGGAAACCCACACCAACACGGGGAGAACATGCAAACTCCACAAAAAAATGCCAACTGACCCAGCCGGGACTCGAACCAGCGATCTTCTTGCTGTGAGGCAACAGTGCTAACCACTGAGACTAACCACTGTGTCGCCAAAATAAAGCATATACTGTGCAAAAATGTTTAATTATTTGAACGTTAACAGTTGTTTATTTTTCTACATCTCTTTCCTCTCCAATGAATGCTTTGCTGACGGTATGATAACCTTGGATAAAAATATCACGTTTCATGATATTGTGATTACTGCTCTAAAATATATTCTTTTTAAATGTCTGGGTAAAAAACAAAAACTTTTTTCCCCATTGAACACAATATATTTTATTCTGAGAAACATTTATAATATTTTGGAACAGGAACAACAGAAACATGTCAGGCTAAATCATTCAAATGAATCATTGACTTCTGCTGTCTTCATTATTTTCAAAAACAGGTTTCTTTACAATTTTTACAAAAAAGGCATTTTTGGATCTCTTTTCTGCTGGGGATACTGTTGTCCTAAAAAACAAACAAACCAAAAAAAAAAAAAAATAAATAAATAAAATCTTACATATACCATAGAAATGGTATTACAGAAAATGTTGGTGGTTTTAAAATCTTGACTTTTCCAAACCGCAGTATACCTTGAAAACAGTTATTGTCCCATGCCTAGTCCTAACGCCCCAGTATATTGATGGGGACTCTATATATATTTTGGATGAGACGTTAAACCAAAATCCTGACTCTCTGTGGTCGTTAAAAATCCCAGCATGTCCTTCGAAAAAAAAGAGTAGGGGTTTAACCCTGGCATCCTGGCCAAATTTGCTCTGTCCATCATGGCCTCCTAACCATCCCCATATCATAATTGGCTTCATCACTCTGTCTCCTCTCCACCAATCAGCAGGTGTGTGGTGTGTGGTCTGGTGCAATATGGCTACCGTCGTGTCATCCACGTTTAGTGTGATGCTGCACACTGGTGGTGGATGAGGAGATTCCCCCCCAAGGTGTTGAGCGCTTTGAATGTCCAGAAAAGCGCTATATAAAATGTAAGAAATTATTATTATTATTATCATTATTAATGTAATGTGATTAAAATGCTAACATTATTGGCTTACAACAATTTCTATTTTAAGTGGTGCTGAAGCATCACAGATGAGTAGCTATAAGCACAAACTTTAAGGATCTTTCAACATACATTAACATATTTCAATATTTAAGTACACTGTAAAAAATGTTTTCTAAAATTTGAAAATGTTTTCTAGACTTGTTTTCTAAAATATTTTGTTGAATCAAATGAACTTTAGTCATCTCAACTCATCACCAACACTCATTTCAACATCAGTTGAACTGACAAAAAAAATGTGATTAATACATTTGATTATCGTATTAAAATAACCTAAAGTAACTTCAAAACATTTGTTGTTGACTTTTTGTCATATAATTTTTTACAGTGTATAATTAGGGCTCTAGTCATAATTTAATGCTTAATTTAATGCAAATATCACACTTCTCCTCTTTTTGAGCTCTGGAATGGACAGCACTCCAATCCAATGACATTGAGCATTATGAAATTGACAGCATTCTGAACCAATATAGCGTTCGGCCATAAATAACTGGCAGTGAAACAAATAGCAGCAAGTGTGCCATACTTTTAGGACCACCCCTGATCATGGGTAAATATCACAGTGTTTAATAGTGTTCTGTGCGTCTCACACCACATCACTCCCTACCTACCAGCTAAAATAAGTGAAGCATCATATGACTGACCTGCGCAATGCAAAATAAGTATATGTATAAGATAAGCAGACAAAAAGACCAGCCAAACAGATAATAAAAATCTTGTAGGGAGTAATAAAGATATGTAAACCAAAGACATTCCAAATTCAAAGATCTCTGTAAACATGACACGAGGCTCCAGCTCACCGGAGACCCAAAATGGAGAGGCTGGTCCTCCAAACGTGCTGGATTGCCTGTTTAGTGGGCCAAGCACTCGATTATACACTTGGGCGGGCGTGACACACTCAGTAAAAGAGTTTAGTGCTCAGCTCGACAGCGAGGTGAATGATGTCGCTTTACGGGAATGAAATGAACGGCTGATGTACAGCTGTTCACTCCTGCCCTCCACATGCTCTAGCCGTTACCCGCTGGAGGTAGGCAGAATCTGTCTCAAAGTCAAAGGATTACAACCGTTAAAGCCATGAATCACTGTCAGAACTCAACGCTAGTAAGGAGACTTAAAACAGTAAGCCAGGTACTTTGACCGCCCACATTTTATCCAAATCCAAAAGCCATAAAGGACTTTGGAAAGTTTAAAAGCTTAATATACTTCTAGAGAAATCCAAAGACAAACTTGTGTGATTTGGGTGAAGTTTGCGTTTTTGTCATTGTCACTGTAGGAATTGGATTTAACTACAGTGGTTCGAAATGCAGTTCTGCCGAATGACTAAGAAAAAGTTATCAGTATGATGGTGAAAAACTGTACATTTCTAGTCAAACCATTCCTCTGCAATCTTATACCAAAAACGGAAATAAGGGCAGTTTTCATAGCCAAAAATGTGGGAGAGCATTGCTATTAAGTGATTGTATTGTATTGCAATATGGAGCAATTAGGTGTTAATGTTAAGTCAAAAATAATTCACAGAATCCTTGAAAATGAAATGATTTAAGGACAATAATTTGCTATGATCATAACTGAATTAGTTACAAAATAACTGTATAAAATGCTAAACATTAAATGATTAAAACATAATATTAATTGTACCCAGCTTAAATGTAAAAAAGTTACCTGAGAGAGGGAGGCAAAGAACAGAGAGTATGCCCCAAAGAGAGCCAGATAGCATTAGAGCCAGAGAAGAACGACTCCAGAGCAGAAAAGACCAGAGCAGGACAGGAAAAGCACCAGAGCAAAGTTTACTATCCAATATTGTCTCTTTCTTGACCATGTTACCAAAGCTTAAATACTGAGGCATTTAATTGACCAATCGAATGCTTCATCAATATGTGACCACAACCTAAATCCTCCAAAGTCCACACACATCTTAGCCAGCCCCTGACCTTTATCAGCATCTGTATGGGTCTTTTTGGTGAAAAAGACATGTTTTGAAATAAAACAAATGCATATGAAAATGTACATTCTTTCATCACCAACGGCCTGTTTAGCTAGAATCTAAAGGGCCCAGTCTACACCTATATAATGATTTTGGTGTAAAAAAACAACAACTTATGGTTCCTCTGAAAAATAATTTCAGTTACCATAAAATTCTTTTTCACCTGAAAATAATTTCTTAGAGCAATACAACCCTAGCTCATTTACCATATGTGGATTTCTGAATATGCAAATTAGTCCCCACCTCTAGTCATGCATAACCAGCTTGGACTTAGTTCATCCCAAAATGAAAATGATGTTATTAATAATAATAATAATAATAATAGGGCATGCATTTTCATGAGCTCTGTGCAGTTACATACCCAACAGATGGCTGTGCATAACTTCCTCTGTTTGCACAGGCACTAAAACACAAGAATGTTCGCATTATACTGACACTGAGGAGAATAAATTGTTGAATAAATGTATTTTTGTTTTATGTGCACACAAAAGTATTATTCTAGCTTAATAATATTCAGATTGAACCATTGAAGGCATATGGTCTGTTCTGAGAATGTGTTTTGACATTTGAGAGAGCTCTCAGATTTCACCTAAATTATTTTCATTTGTATTTGGAAGAGCTGCACGGTGGCGCAGTGGGTAGCACGTTCGCCTCACAGCAAGAAGGTCGCTGGTTCGAGCCTCGGCTGGGTCAGTTGGCGTTCCTGTGTGGAGTTTGCATGTTCTCCCCGTGTCCGCGCGGGTTTCCTCCGGGTGCTGCGGTTTCCCCCACAAGTCCAAAGACATGCGGTATAGGTGAATTGGGTAGGCTAAATTGTCCGTAGTGTATCTGTGTGAATGAGTGTGTATGGATGTGTCCCAGTGATGGGTTGCAGCTGGAAGGGCATCCGCTGCGTAAAACATATGCTGGATAAGTTGGCGGTTCATTCCGCTGTGGCGACCCCAGATTATTAAAGAGACTAAGAATGAATGAATGAATGTGTTCGGAAGGCCTCAGGGATTTGGAACGACACAAGGCTGAGTAACTAATTACACAATTTTCATTTTTGGGTGAACTAACACTTTAACACTTCAATTACAGGTCAGGCAATTAGAGGGACAGAAAGTTAGCATTAGCTCTACTGTAAAAGATCTGGGTGTTATACTAGACAGCAATTTAACTTTTGAAAATCATATCTCCCATGTCACAAAAACCGCCTTCTTTCATCTGAGAAATATCGCTAAGTTACGAAGGATGCTATCCATCTCAGATGCAGAAAAGCTAGTTCATGCTTTCATGACTTCTAGGCTGGATTACTGTAATGCTCTGTTCGCTGGTTGCCCAGCATCCTCTATTAATAAACTTCAGCTAGTACAAAATGCAGCTGCCAGAGTTCTTACCAGGTCTAGAAAATATGATCATATCACCCCAATTTTATCCTCCTTACACTGGCTGCCTGTTAAGTTCCATATTGAATATAAAATATTGCTTCTTACCTATAAAGCTTTAAATAATCTAGCTCCTGTTTATCTAACCAACCTTCTGTCTCGCTACAATCCAACCCGCTCTTTAAGATCTCAAAACTCAGGGCTGCTAGTAGTACCTAGAATAGCAAAGTCGAGTAAAGGTGGTCGAGCCTTCTCATTTATGGCTCCTAAACTCTGGAATAGCCTTCCTGATAATGTCCGAGGCTCAGACACACTCTCTCAGTTCAAAACTAGATTAAAGACCTATCTTTTTAGTAAAGCATACACTCAATGCATCGCATAACGATATGATGCATGAATGTGCTCCACGCAGGTTTTTGCATCTCGTTTATATACACTATGAACAGCAGCTACGCTAATTATTCTCTTTATTCTCTATTTCCACCTGGGGATACTCATCCCGAGGCCCCCAGAGACTATGCAGCGCCACTAATGCAATCCAAGACCTGTGAAGAGATGATCCCAAGGTTTCCATAATCCCGGACCAGGCCGTATCCTGAGCAGCTGCTGTGGTGGTCATGGAGGAGTGGAGAGCATGAGACTGATTCCTGTGAGACCCCAGTGACAGACGAGTCTTCGCTGACGTCCAGCGTTCTCCAGCCTCCGGCGCCTAGACTGCAGCTCTGCACAAGACGTTTGGCCATAGGAGAAATGGTCGTGCCCAACTGAGCCTGGTTTCTCTCGAGGTTTTTTTTCCTTCACTTTCGCAAATTGGTGAAGTTCGTTCCTCGTCGCTGTCGCCACTGGCTTGCATGGTTCGGACTTTGTAGAGCTGCGCATCGATGAATTTGCTCTTCAGTGTTTGGACTCTCAGCAGTGAAAATTAAACCACACTGAATTGAACTGAACTTAAACTCTAAAAACTGAACTGACATCATTTCAATTCACTATAATCTTCTATGTGAAGCTGCTTTGACACAATCTACATTGTAAAAGCGCTATAGAAATAAAGATGAATTGAATTGAATTCTGTATTTACTCAGCTATATAATCTTCGAACCAGTAACTGATTCTGAACATGGAACATGGAAATATACAGGGTTGTGTACAGGTCAATGGATAAGAAATATTTTAAAAACATCAGACAGACATGTAAAGGAGAGTTCCAACTATATAAATTTCAAAGTAAATATTTGAATAACCGTTGTTTTCATATTAGGTAGGTGTGGCTTAGAGGATCCACCTTTTTTCATGTTAAACCATCTCTAGCTTATTTCGTACATACAGTTTATGGAGGTCAGACGTGAGTACAAACATGAGCACACAGCTTGGGCCAGCTGTATAAACTGCCTAAAAAATTTGTCACCACATATTTTTCTGTAAGGCATAAGTTTTTAAAGTCTGCTGACTGCTCTAATTTGAATACTCTGAATGACTGGTTATGTAAAACTCCTTGCATTTGACACCATCTATTGTATAAAGTGCTATAAAAATAAATGCCACGTGACTAAACTGGAATGCCAAATCGCAGAGCTCTTTCAAACATATCAACAGGGCAACGATCGGTTGCTTTTTCTTTGTATTTATTTTGATATTGAAAAGAAAATGTGAAACATATATTTACATATTCATCTAAAATCCGCTTCCAGCAACACTATACCGTGTTTGCCCCAGAGCGGAGAATGAGAAAGAATGTCAGTATATCAGGGCCTTAAATGTTGCAAAGCAAAAATGGATAAGGAGATCTGAGGTAAAATACCATTCTGGGAGATGAAAATGGACAGAGAAATGACTCTGAGTAGAAGCAAACGGCAAGAAACGAGGGAATATGTTTAAGAACCATCTGTTGAGAAAAAGTAGCCTGCAAACGTCAGCTGCTGGCTCGGAGAAAAGGCCCATTCTTTGTGGCAACATGCTCCATCCGCTCTAACTGGGATTACCATTAGGACATTTTCCAGGGCTATTATCCGCCTCACATGAGTGCAGCTAGTTTTACGCTTTTCAAGTAAATGTGGACTGTTAGTTCATTCTCCATGCTGGGGCTAAGTACTCTCCACATGACGTCACAAATGAAAATAAAAGCCACTGCCTTTTAGACTTGAAATTAATTATTACATACACTCTAACCAGTGTTTCAAAAGAATGCCATGTGATCAAAGAGAAAACTCAGCCCATTTGTTTACAGGAAACCATTATGAGAGGGAGAAGATAAAGAAAAAAGTCCTTCATCCCTACAGAAAAAGAACATTCAAACAAACCACATGTAGGGATTGGACATCTCAATGGCTCATTATATATATATATATATATATATATATATATTCCAAAAATATTTTTTCACAGAGCAAACTGATTTTGAGATTTAAAATAAAAAAATAAGGACACCAGTATATGCAAGTCTCTGGGCTCTATTTTAACAATCTAAGCGCAAAGTCTAAAGTGTATGGAGCAAAAGCATTAAGGGAATTCTCTTTTGCTATTTTAAGGACGGAAAAATACAGTGCATGGTCTAACAGGGTTGTGCTTATTCTCTTAATGAGTTATGGGCGTGTTTTGAGCATAACGTGCATTAAACCAATCAGAGTCTCATCTCCCATTCTCTTTAAGAGTCAGTTGCGTTGCGCCATGGTGCATTTGCTATTTACATTGCGGACTTTGTGGAAAAACTGAACACTACAATAGTGAGAAAACTGTTAAACAGACCATCTGAGCGAGGATAAAAAATGAGCCTCCTCCATTCGGCCTCTTTACTTTCTCTTTACTTTACTTTTTACCCTTTACTTTACTTCTTTACTTTCGTGGATAAGGAAACAGTGGAAACTAACTCCACTGTAGACATCCATTAGCCTACATATTTAATTTTGTTTGTTAAGTGGTAAGATTTGTTTCAAAACTATTTCTAAATTGTAATTTCCAGCAAACTAATAAATGAACAATAATAACGAAGTGTGGTAAAAAAAAACGTTTATATCCAAACACACATCCTATTCTTATTCCCCATATGGTGATGCATACGTTCCCAAAACCCGACAGGTGAACAAATCTAAAATTGTTTTTATTAAAACAAATATAAATATGCATATAATAAATAATACTGCTAATAATAATAAAAACATTATGCAAATGCAAATTGTCATGAATAAACTGAAAAAAAGTTCCCCGAGGTGAAGAAGGCATGGAGGTAGTGGTTTTTATATTTATGTAGAAAATAGTAATTTCTGTAACATTTGAATCCTTTAATTGTTTTTTCATATGTAAAGATATTTGTGTATTGCTGTACATCCTGTGTGTATTAAGCAATGTGTAAGGGTTTGGACCTGCATAGGCACATAACTAACTCGATCTGGACTTTAGACCAGCTTATAGTTGGTCAATGGTGCTGTCTATTTCAGTTTCTCAAAACAGCAACGCGCCAACAATGCGCCTTAACACACCTCCTTTTTAAACCGGAACACCCATGAGTCCACAAACTGGCGCAAATGGATTTGCAATTTAAACAACGTGGCACAAAATGTGAAAATTACTGTTGCGCTGGTCTGAAAATAGCAACAAATCGCGTCATACACGTCTTGTGCCTTATTGCGCCGGGTGTATTATAGGGCCCAAAATGGTTAAACTGGAATACCTACATACAATATTACATTTTTGAATTATCAACTAAATTAAGATATTAGTGGTATTAAGGCTGAAATACACTTATGTAACTTATGTAAAACATTTTATTTGGTTAAACTTTTATTTAAACTCCTGCCCCTCGACCTGCTGCCTTAAAACTTGAATTAACTGAACTAAACATGAGTAGAATTGGAAGATAATCTTTGTTTCAACTTATAATAGTCAAGACTATGGATTACTTTAAGTTCAATTTTTGACAATGTATACATTTGAGTTAAAAAATTAATTAATTAATAATTAATACTAAAAAATGGCAGTGTGGTGGCTTAATTTTTCATTATGTCATCAGTTCTCAAATACAAATAAGTGGACACAGCTTTTGACATTTTGAGCCGATGACGTGCATACATATTTATCATGCATTTATTAGAAATGACGTACATTAGAAACATTAGAAAGTCTGGTAATGCGATCTTCTGTCATTTAGTGTCTGATGCCTGCTATTTTAAAATATGTCCTGATTTCAAAAAGTCAAGTTGTGTAAATCAGCTTATATGTGTTGTTTCAAACAAAAATTTATATTATTCTTTAATGGTTATACTATAATGAATATATTTAGGCCATCAGGTTCATACTTAGCAAGCAAAAAAAAAAAGCAAATTTGGCTGTGTTTAGATTTAGGTTCAGAGGCAGTTCTCTGTGGTCCTTCAGGAGTCTCTGAGTACCTCTGTTTGCCCTGCTGTAGGTCAACTGCTGTGACCAGTTGAGCAGTTTTTAAACAGTTTTTCAATCATTGCTGTGTTCCGGATTTTTTGAGCAGGGCTAAGACTGTGGCTTGATGAAACTACAATTATAATAATAATAATTCATTTAAACTTTTTTTATAAAGCATTAACAACCACCAGACAGCAGACCAAAGTGCTGTACAATGAAATGAGTTCACAAAACAACACAAGACTTATAAAACATACTTAAAACAAAGAAAAACAAACACATATGTAAGATATACATAAACACTATTTAAAACAAATATAAAATCAAGTGTCAAAGGCCAAGAAAAAAAGATGGGATTTGAACAAAGACAACGAAGGGGCATACCTAATGTAAAGAAGCAGAGCATTCCATAATCTGGGAGCAGCCACAGCAAAAGCTCGGTCTCTTCTGAGCTTACGCTTAGCATTAGGCACTCTAAGAAGTAGCTGATCTGCTGATCTAAGAGGGCGAGACGGTATGTAGGGGTGTAGCAATTTAGATATAAATGAAGGGGCAGAACCACTTATAGATTTAAAAACAAACAAAAGGATTTTAAAATGAATTCTGTATTGTAAGTGAGCATAAAATGGGGGTGATATGTTCAAATTTGCAACTCCCTGTCAAAAGACGTGCTGCAGCATTTTGCACCAACTGCAGGCGAGCCAAAGAAGACCCACTTATACCCACATATAAAGAATTGCAGTAATCCAGGCAAGTGGTGATAAAGGCATGGATTATGGTGTCAAAATGTTGCCTTGAGAGAAATGGCTTTACTTTTGCCAGCTGTCTTAGCTGAAAAAACTTGACTTTACAACTGCCCCTATCTGACTATTCAACTTTAAGTTAGGATCAAGTTTAACCCCAAGGTTTGTGATAGTCGGTTTGATGTAGTGAGCTAAAGCACTCAAATCACCCGAAGAAGTTCCAGTAATATCCCCAAAAACCATAGCTTCCATTTTCTTTTCACTGATACTTAAAAAAATTTGAGACATCCAGGCCTTTGTGTCATTGATACACTGTATGAGGGGTCCGTCAGACTAGTTCTTTTTAATTGGGACATAGATCTGGGTATCGTCCGCATACAAATGGAAAGACATGCCATATTTCCTAATTATAGACCCAAGAGGGAGTAAATAAAAAGAAAAAAGAAGAGGTCCTAAAACAGAGCCCTGCGCGAACCCATATAACAGAGGGGCAAGGGAAATAGAAACAATGCCCAATGTTGACACTGAACGTCTGGCCTGCAGTACCAGGTAGGACCTGAACCACTCAAACACTGCCCCTTTAAAACCCACCCAATCGAGAGAAGGCTGTGGATCATAATAACTACTATGTATTGAAATCACTGGTTCTTCCGCTCAGCCTTGAGTTACTGTTCATTACTAAAGTCTACATTTTGCTGTCTATGACAATACATATCATTTAAAAACATATATATTTAAATACATATAATTTATAGTTCACCAATGGCATCTAAAAACGCATGCAAAAGCAAACTATTTTGCAAAGTGAACTGGAGCTTGCACTCTCATGATATATGCTGTGGGTATGCAATTACGAACTGCACTTGCCTCAAAGATGAGACCACTGCAGTACTGATGCAGATTGTCTATTTGAGCACACTTAAACATGTAAGGCTATAAAGCCAATTAAGCTAACATTCAGGTTGTAGTTCAGAGATGTTTGCTTTTCAACAAGAGGGTGTGGTTTCAGTGCCGCCAGCAGACACGCCCCCAGCATATAGACCTGAGCCCTGCCCATAATGGCTATATAGGATTTTAATAGCTTATTTTAGTTGTTTCTTTTTCATTCAATGTTGGCTGTTTGGTTAATGCCACATTTTTCTGTTGCATGATGAACTCAGAAAACAAATATCACTTTACCCGGGCTTTATAGGGAACTAGTTATGAAAAAGTTTTGAACATAATCATGTGTCTGTGTGCAAACCCTATTGTGAAGACCCCTATAATCACAGTGTTGTGCTAAACACTCATTCATATCATTTGTTATTTTTCCCCATGGTGAGACATATATTCTTAGCACTAGTTTACTGTGATATATGCAAAATATGCAATTACAGTATAGTATTATGTGCTAAAAATGCATTTTAAAAGCTAAAAATATCATTGCTACATTACATGTAATTAACATTAACTGTATATTATGCACAAATAAATATTTCTAAACCTAACTTATAATTACCTATCCATCTATCTATCAGCCCCCTTAACTTGCAAAAGATCTGTCATCTGCATTGATGTTTGCTTGACTTTTAATTGATTGGTAATTGTTTTGCAATCTTGATTCACCGAATCAAACACAATTGTGACAATAATAAGATTACCATCTTGATCAAAAAATTCTTTTAACACAAAAATGTAAATATAACTCAACATATTGTGCAATAAAAACTGTGGGTTGTAGGCAACACAAAATCACAGCTTGTGTTTTAACAAAAAGCACATTCACACATCACTCCCCATCCCTGCAATCAGGCCTCTGATTACCACTATTTAAAACTCAAGTGAGCATCTTCATAGCATCTGCATATCATTGACAATATTTACAAACTCTGTGACCTGGCAAAAGCTCTAAATTTAGTCGAAAATTGCATGTATGCCAAATATTGCAAGCTTAAGAGATGCTCGTGAAAGAATGCTGATTGAAAAGTGAGCTGAATCTACAGTGAATAAATTCTCAGGTCACATGTTGTCTACCACTTAGCAGAGCATCAACAAGAACAACCGAGCCCTGTATCGAGACGCATTCAATTACAGTCCATCTCATCTACAGATTGTTTTCACAATACACCCAAAACACTGTTTGAAGAATGTAGCTCTTATAATTACCAGTGATAAAGCCCTCGCGGATTGCTGGAGAACACTCCTTGTCATTCACACAAACTACATACCCCATCATGCCCCGCAGTCGCACACCAGGTTCAGGTCACCTCTTGATTACACACAGACACAGCTGAAGCTGTTCAGGACTGATAAAATGGACTATATACACACCACTCACCCACATCCAGGCTGAGTCTTGTTTCCATGTAGTATGCATTACCAAGCGTTTCCCTGTTTAGTCTAGTTTAGTCATGTTTTGACCCTTGTTTGTTTATATTGTTTATGTTTGTTTTGCTGCCTGCCTCGGCCGTTCGGCTGTTATACCAACCACTCTTGTGGATTATCTTCATGCTACCTTTTGTCCCTGTTTTGAACCTTGCCTGCCTAGGCATTCTAATAAAAGCTGCTTTTGTATAAGACCCTTGTTGTCAACACCATCATTACAGTAAGGAGATGAAATCCTTCTGTACCTGATACAGGTTCCTCCATTGCGGCAGGGTTGGTGCTGGCAGACTGCGGCATCACAGTTTTGAATATTTTGGCCCCTGATTGCTTCCCCCACCACATACAGCTCTCTGGAACCCATCTGCAGTTCACGTATGCAGCCAATAAAGCCAGAGACATTCCCACTGTTGTGATGCAGCTCTGAGATGGATGGAAAGCCACCAAGAAAAGTGGGACCAAAAACTACCTGAGTGTTGAGAGGGAAAAAAAGTAACATACAGTAACAATTTTGACAGTATTATCTCTTTAACATGATTTATTTTACATTAACCTCTTACATACAGTGCCTATAGAAAATCATCACACACCTTTGAAATAATGACTTTATTTGTCATACAGCCTGAAATCAAATCACATTCCAAATAGCTTTTCCAGCCTTTGAAATGTTTTTGTAGCCTTCTCCTAACCTGTGCCTTTCTACAACTTTATCCCGAAGGTCTTTTGAAAGCAGGGTGTAATGTGAGTAAAGGTATAGATTTTTCACAGGGTATGATGATTTTCTATAGGCACTGTAAACCCTTTTTCAATGTTTCTGAAAGTATCTTATGCTAGCTAAGGCTTCATTTATTTAATCCAAAGCAGTGTAAAAGCAACAATATTGTGACATGTGATATATATATTTTTTCATAATAAATGCCCAACTTGCACATTTTTCCAGTTTTCAGCATTACATGATCCTTAATAAATATTTCAGTCACACTTTATTTTAACGGTACAATTATTGCTATTAATAAACCATTAATTATGACTTTTGCCTCAATAAACGACTAATTTGATGCTTATTAATAGTTATTAAAGTAGTACTTATTATGTAGGAAAAGGGATTTAGAATAAGGTCATGCAGAATATAGAAGTACTAATAAACAGCCAATATCTTAATAATAAGCAGGTAATGAGCCACTAGTTAATGACTACTTAAAGTAAAGTATTACCAATTATTTTAATCATTTAATAATTCAATAATAATTATACCAATTATTTAAAGGTGATTTGACGCTCAACTATATCTTACTATCATCAAATGTGTGACGCCTAATATTTTAGTGGAAACTTTGATTTATTTACTTATTATTAACTATATTATTATTTTGTTATTATTATTATTATTTCTGGATGAATAGAAAGTTCACAATGACTGAACTTACTTGAAATAGAAATAGTTTGTAACAAACACTTTTAACATAAAACAAAACTAATAAAATCATTGGGAGCATAAAACATATAAACATATATATAAAAAGCTGCATCTCATAAATAAATATGACTTATTCTTTCCTACAAAGCGACATATATAGTATATATATATATATATATATAATAGCGACGTTAATAAAGTACACAGAACCTGACGTTCTTGAGTCAATGGCACTTAAATCCTGGGAATTATAATTGGACATAAAAAGCAGAGTTTTGTGTTTTATATGGAGCCACTGCAACCTAAAGGACCTCGCACTGCTTCTTCCCTGCAGCAATCACTGTACATTTACAAAGAAAAATGTATTATTCTCTTTTTTATTAAAATTATGTTTTGATCATGGCATGATAGAACATCAGACTGGATAAGACTGTCTTTGCTTCTTATTAATCTAAACCTAACTTAATTATGGCTTAAGGTAAATGGCTTACCTGTTTAAATCTTTTAGAATTTCAAAACAACAAAAATTTGTGTTCTTTATGGCCGTTTTACAGACATTTCAACAACCAACACTTCAAAAAAGCCTCAGTTGTTTTATTTTAATGCAGCTCTATAAATGGATTTGTGAGGCCATTATTTTCTTATTAGGTCTCTTATAGTCTCTTGAAATTGTCTGATTATTGCAGCCCAGCTCTCTGTGGTTGTCCTCAATTAAGATGCAAACATTTAACTAGAATGATTAAAGGTAGTATTTTTGGAACAAATTTCATTATACCAGCCTTCAAAAACACATTTTTTTTGACAAAAAAATAATGGCATAAAAACCTAAATGGCTTCACATAGGGTCTACCAAAGCATTTATTTATTTCATTTTTTTTTGCTGCAGAAATGTTATTCTGAAAAACAGTCAACTGCAAGTGCTTCTTCAACTGTTAAAGATTTTAAAAAACGCAGAGCACTCACCGTTTAAAAAAATGGGTTGCTTCCATTGACAACAACAGAAAAAAAAAATGCTCATCTTGCGTTTCTGCAGCTCAAAAACGCTTCAGTAGAAATGCAGCCATGCATGAACTACATGCTTTTATTTCCAATATTCAAATATACTTTATGTAATGTATGGATCTTTTATGTACCTCAGTGACAGCTCTCATACTTTTCAGAGAGATCTCAGAGAGTGTATAATAATGGGGGAAGACTTATTGATCTACATCAAGGCAATTGAGTAACATTTACAGACAACAGTTTAAGTTAATTGTAAAATAATTGAGATAAAATCTGATTCTAATTGATATGTTTTAGAAAATGTGGATATGCATTTATGTATGTACACACAAATGTCATAAATAATTGAATGTGTATAAGGAGCAGGTTTACCTCTGACACCGGCTCATCCATGTATTTCTGCTGCTGATTAGCAGTTCCATTATCAACAGCTATTTCAATGACACAGAGCCGGCCATTGTCATGAGATGGCAATGCATATCTGAGAGAGAGCGGGGGAGAGAGAGAGAGAGAGAGAGAGAGAGAGAGAGAGAGGGGAGGGAATACAGTTCAAGAATGAGAAAGTAAGACAGAAGCAGGGCAAGGGAAGGAGGAATGAATCGCATTAGATCATGCAGCATTCACAATAAATCCATTTAAGCATGAAAACTACACAAATTGGTGAGGGGAGTTCTGGGCCACTACATGCAAAAAAAATCATTTCAAATTTCTTCACACGCAGTGAAAATATACATTTTTCTGCCTCCATCTTTTGCTATTCTACTACTCCAGTGATATATTTTCTCAATCATCTCAAAATGTTAAAAGAGAACTCCTTATTGCATATATATACGGTCAAGCCCAAAATTGTTCATACCCCTACCCTAACCCAATTGAGAAAAGCTGTACCTCAGACACGTATTTAGAATCTACTGGAGGGTCTGATGTATGTTTCTATAGTGATTAAACAAGAAATATAATAATTTTAGATACATCTAATGGCCAATCTTTAGTCTTATTATTCTATTATTTGTTTCGGAGTAAACCGTCCTGATTGAAGACAGAGGCAGATTTTTATGACTTTATATAAAACTTCATGCTAGATCACAATGTGGCCATTATTTTGCTGTAATCTGAGTAATCAGCCAACTGGTAACACAGTTTCCTGCCAGATGCACTAGAGTAATACAAACAGATCTCTGTTGATTTGATTTTATAAATGCATCTATGTGCAAGACCCTCTATTTTGTAATCACTAAGACATTACAATGCTCTACATAATGCAATAAAGAAACTGAAGAAACACACTTGCCTGCTGCTTGATGTGTTCAACCAAATCACAGCCGTGATAATCTAGAGCAATGCATGCCACACAATCACTCATGTGATATTGTTCATTAAACAATGCTGTTGTGTAATTTGATAATCACACTGAATGATATCACGTTCACAGGTAGAATTAACAAAATAATGTATCAGCCAACTGGAGAGTAATACAGTTTCACATACTCACCAGCACCAGTGTTTACTTGCACTTGGCACTTAACAAATGTTAATTTCAGGCCTTGCATGTAATGCAAAAGCCATGGATTTTCTCACTGTCCAATCAGCTCTTTCAGCCACTTGAAAAACTTGACACTTGCTTATTCGAGTATCAGCTTTTGATTTCAGCCCATGTTGGGTTCAGGGCAAGAGGGGAGAAAAATCTCCTTCTCCTTTAATGACCAGATGCGAGCAATCAGGGCGATTGCCCTCATGCTAATTTGAAACAGCCTTGCAGGACACCTCCCTGAAGGCAATCAAAGCCCTACAACTTCAGGTAGCACTAATTACAACACTGGGGAAGCTATGAGAGTCGCGCTGCATACAGATTGACAAATTAATGCCCGATTGGGACCACGAGAAGGAAATTCAAAGTGACTGACAGCCCACCGCTGAACCAGTCTTGCTGATGAATCCTGAACATAAGGACATGAGCTGATTCGATTGTTCGCCGAGGCTCCTGCAATGACTTTAATATTCTGATATTAGTCCAAGTAGCATGATGTTATGAGGTACTAATTATTTTAATCATGGCTCGATAATCACTTTAGCTGCATTGGACAGCTGTTAGCATTTATAGAGCCTTCTTCTCATCAGGCTCAATGTGCCCTGTATGATATTTTAGAAGAGAATAGTAAGATATTTTAAACAATGGGGAAAAAATAACTATTGGCTCTCAATATTTAGTATTGATGACAATTAACTATTGATAATGTCTTCAAAAATTCAAAGAAGATTATCATTGCCTGGAGCATTTATTTGCAGCAAATGTCAATTGTTCAAGTAAACATATTTAAAATATTAAATAAAATATTGCCTGATTTCAATTGACAAACAATCATTTTCTGAAAATAAATGCTCTGAATGGTCATATTTTAATACTTTTGAGATAATATTACATACACATTATATATTGTATAAAAAAGTGGGTGTGTTACTATGTTTTTAACAAACTAATGGCATATTTCAGGCAATACTGTGGCCAATTTAGTTTAAAACTAAACTCTTAGCCAGCTCACTGTGTTACGGTTTTCTTCCCTAGACGCACGCAGCAGTTAAATGCATCCCACCCACTGAGATCTACAGGGGCTGCTCCCTTTAAAGAATTAAATCAAATGAACCACAGGCAGAAAACAGAAAGAGAAAAAAAAATTCACTCAGTGCATTTAAGCTGGACAATATAAACATAACATTAAAAAGAATTTAAATGTCATGTTATAAAATGCAGCAGATGACACAATCTTAAATAGCAGATGCTAAGACAGCTAATATGTCTGGAGGCTCATATTGGAAAGATCTAAGGGAACATCTAGTGCAGCGGTTCAGTGTCTGTGCTGATTTAACTGGGCGCTGGTGTCACTCTTTCTGATGAGCTCTTGTGGACACACGGATGCAGTCCTGAGGGAGCAAAATGAGCACGCTGCTTATTTACACTGAGAGAAAGGGCACAATGCAGTCATGTGGGAGTCTCAGTCAGATTTGATTATCTGTTTACTTGAAGGAAAACTTTCTACAACCAAACCCTCGCTTTATGGTCTTACTGATTGTTTTGTTTTTAGCTTGTTTTATACACACTGACGGTGTATTAAATTTATCAAAAAGGAGTAATATTCACACACATACACTATGGACAATTTTAGCTTACCCAATTCACCTATACCGCATGTCTTTGGACTTGTGGGGGAAACCGGAGCACCCGGAGGAAACCCACGCGAACACGGGGAGAACATGCAAACTCCACACAGAAATGCCAACTGACCCAGCCGAGGCTCGAACCAGCGACCATCTTGCTGTGAGGCGAACGTGCTACCCACTGCGCCACCGTGTCGCCCTATATTATATTATATTATATTATTCATTCATTCATTCATTTTCTTTTCGGCTTAGTCCCCTTATCAATCTGGGGTCGCCACAGCGGGATGAACCGCCAACTTCTCCAGCATATGTTTCACGCAGCGGATGCCCTTCCAGCCGCAACCCATCACTGGGAAACATTCATACACACTCATACACTACGGACAATTTTAGCTTACCCAATTCACCTATACCACATGTCTTTGGACTTGTGGGGGAAACCCACGCGAACACGGGGAGAACATGCAAACTCCACACAGAAATGCCAACTGACCCAGCCGAGGCTCGAACCAGCGACCTTCTTGCTGTGAGGCGAACGTGCTACCCACTGCGCCACCGCGTCGCCCTATATTATATTATATTATATTATATTATATTATATTATATTATATTATATTATATTATACACACACTGTTGCAGCTGGTTTGTTTGGTTTATGGCAATGGCTTATAATGTTTTAAATACGTAAAAAAACAATACTTCCTGAAATACTTCCCGTTCTGCTGAAAAAAATGGACAGGGACTAATGCACCCTGGCTGCACTATGCATTATGGTTTTTATCAATTAATATATTTTTGTTTGCTAGGCACGCACGCACCATATACACACGTGTCTTGTATATACACACGCATTACATACATACACGTGCTAAAACCTCATTTTAAATGCGGTCTATTCATTTGACAGATTTATATGTTATCACTGGCTCACAGGGTTTGCGGGGGCCATTCTGTGCAAATGTGCTCAGACCTGATGCAACATCATGACATGACATGCACACAAGTGCTGCCGTTCAACAACTCTGAAATCTAAGAGCTCAACATGATTGCAGTTCATGCCACACTTCACCAGAATGGAGGCTGGGAGACACAGAGCATCCCAGTGCCACTATTGGTCCAAAAAAACAAACAAAAAAAAAGGTATAAAATGGTATAAAGTACTGGCAACAGATGGCAGTAAAACATCATGAAGCTGCAGCACTGCAATACAGACACACACCCACACACACACACACACACACACACACATATATATATATATATATACAGATATATACACACACAAACTGCTGCTTCTGTATTGGTGAAAACAAAGGGAGAAATTAGAGATGACTTTACTTCATGCCACACTACAAATCCAACAGCAAGACCAAACAGCGATGTTCAAGGTGATATCTCAGAAACAGCATCAACACAATTCAGTGATTCACAGATAAATATGTGTTCATTCTGATTAAGGGCTATTAAATAGATCTACAGTTCATTCACGCGTCCACTTCGACCTGCTTTTACTGCTCCTCGTCTAAATGAGAGCCATTAAGAGACACAATTGCTGCCACTCATTGATCATTTTTTATCTCATTGTCCAGACATGTCAATATAGCTCACACTTATTGTGTCATCATAAGCAAGCCAAGATAAATGTGGAACAGAAGAGCTTTGTTTCCACATGCATGCTTCTTTTTGAGGGACATACTAGTGCGTCAAAGGCCAGTGGCATGCAGCGGCGCTTCGCTTGATCTCCCCTACCGAGGGAGCTGATAAAGACAGACGCAGCCCCTTACACTCACTCAGCCAGCTGCACAGACTTTCTTGCATTAAAGTGTCAAACCATTTTTTGCATAACGAGCTCACTCGAATGCCTGTAGTTATTTCGGGCACTTTGTGTTCTTAGTCATGTCTCCAGCTGATCTCCCAGACCCAAATTACAGGCGTGCCCTATGGCTTCAAGACGAGGCTCCAGATGAGGTTTTTTGCGGGAGTCGTCTGACTACTTTCCTAATTAAGAATAACAAGACACGAATACTACTCCAAGAAAGTCTGTATATTTTTGTAAGGGCGCATGGAAGAACAAATTGAGCAGCAGCTGTACTGAAGATGTGATAATTACAGGGAGACTGTAAAAATTGAATATCACCAATTGTTGCAATACTCCTGCGAAACTGACTTCACTGGCCATTATCTTGACATATGTTATGAAGCAGGTAAGGAAACTAATAATTTTTTTAATATTAAAGCCATTTACATCTAAAGCCAATTGAAGTTGAGATTTGTACATCATCTGAAATCTGAATAAATACGCTATTCACTGATGTATGGTTTGTTAAGATAGGATAGTATTTGGGTGAGATACAATTAAATTTGAAAATCTGGAATCCGAGGGTTAAAAAAAAACAACCTAATAACTGAGAAAATTGCATGTAAAGTTGTCTAAATGAAGTGCTTAGCAATGCATGTTACTAATCTAATATTGAGTTTTGATATACACTACTGGTCAAAAGTTTGGGGTCAGTACGTTTTTTTAATGTTTTAAAATAAGCTTATGCTGCTCACCAATGCTGCATTTATTTCATCAGAAATACAGTACAAATTGTAAAATTGTGAAATGTTATTGCACTATAAAATAACTGTTCAAAAGAAGTTTATAATTTAATTTGATAATTTATTCCAGTGATTTTAAAGATGAATTTCCAGCTTCATTACTCCAGTCTTCAGAGTCACATGATCCTTCAGAAATCAATCTAATATAAATTATTTTTATTATTATTATTATTATTATTATTGTTATTATTAATGGTAATAGTAATAAAAGCAATAATGACTGGAGTAATAATTTCATTTGAAACTAGATACAATAAGAAAGCAGTTATTTAAATTTGTTATAAATATTTAACAATTTAACAACTTTTTTATATTTAATAAATGCCGCCTTGATAAACAGAATAATTTTCTTAAAAAAAAAACATGAAAAAAAAAAACTGACCCCCAAACTTTTGACCGGAACAGTATTAAATTTACTAAATGTCTTCATGGAACTTGATCTTTACCTAATATTCTATTTATTTTTGGCATAAAAGAAAAATTTATCATTTCGATAACATATTATGAGCTATTGCCTAATATATACCTGTGCAACATAAGATTTTGTGGTCCAGGGTCACATATGCAACTGATATTGGCAACAGTGGTGACACACTGGTGCTTACAAGAGTAATAGAACAGTTTTAAAAATTTACGAGTTACAGATTTTGAAGCCCAGTATAAAAAAAACTGACTTGATTTTGAATTTGATCAGTTGA